>JAAXYW010000544.1:0-34780 GCA_036851895.1 Orthonychiurus folsomi | reverse complement strand
ATTGCAAGAAATGCTTGGTTTGACCCGTTACAATGCAGGTCATCATCCACAGCACGCCCCAATGCCACAACAACAAGGCGGCAAGCCGGTGCCTCAGGCTCCTGTAAACAGGTACGTGCGCTTGTAGAATGTCTTAAAAACTCCTGTGGGTTTATTTATTGTCACATTATCATTTTTCCAAAGGTTTATTCAACCTCTGGAATCAGTGGATATGGTGCTCAATGATTTAATTGGAGAGCTGCAAAGAGATCCTTGGACAGTTTCGCAAGGAAAGCGACCTCTCCGTTCGACTGGAGTTGCCTTGTCTATAGCTGTTGGAATTCTTGATGTAAGCTATTTAATGTATTCAATTCAGTCAAACCAGTGAGGGGTCTACCTAAAAGCGTTATACTGTTTTCGAGGTTAACTATTATGTGACTATGAGCTTCACGTTTGAGCCGCATTGCTGTGCACTACTGTAATAGTAGAAGTAATAGGAAATTAGGTCAAAGCCGTATCTTCTAATTAATTATGCATTCCTAACTTCATTTGTATGCGTCTGAAGGTTACTCCGCTCTCAAAAGTTGTTGATGATTATGAATGACCTTAGGAGTATTGATTGGTTCTTGACTGTCAGACGTTTGGTTTATCTTAAGCTAAACGTTTGAAATTCCTTAATATGTTTCAAATTATCAAACTGACACAACCAAATCATTGGATTCATGTTGAAAGTTCTGGATGTTAATGTTGTATCTAAATTCTAAAATATTATCTTTCTGTGACTTTCTGTAATTTCCAGTGTTGTTATCCCGGAGTCGGAGGAAGGATCATGCTCTTTGTTTCAGGCCCTTGCTCTCAAGGCCCTGGCCAAGTTGTTAATGATGATTTGAAGCAGCCAATTCGTTCCCATCATGATATTGAAAAGGACAATGCGAAATATATGAAGAAAGCTATAAAGCATTATGAAGCTTTGGCGGAAAGGGCAGCGAGCTCTGGACATGCTATTGATATTTATTCATGTGCCCTTGATCAGACAGGGTTGCTAGAAATGAAACAATGCCCAAATTCAACAGGGTAATTTTTTTGTTTTGTAGTTGTTGAGCAATTAATCATTTTGTTCAGTGCCTTTAAACGTGTATTCAAATACACATGGCTTAAATTTGTGTTTTGGACATTGCTTGCAGTGGCCACATGGTTATGGGGGATTCGTTTAACTCGAGCCTATTCAAGCAAACATTTCAAAGAGTATTCGCAAGGAACGAGAACCGAAATAATGAATTAAGAATGGGTTTCAATGCGACGCTTGAAGTGAAGACAAGTCGAGAGTTGAAAGTGAGTGGAGCAATTGGTTCATGTGTATCGATGGGGGTCAAATCAAGTTGCGTTGCGGAGACGGATTTGGGGCTTGGCGGCACCTGCCAGTGGAAATTTTGCACACTAACCCCGTCTACAACTGCTGCTGTCTTCTTTGAAGTTGTCAACCAGGTGAACTCTAAATGATAGATTTCTGGCTTGCATTGAGTCTGATTGTGTCTTTCCTTTCATTAGCATGGGGCCCCGATTCCACAAGGTGGCCGTGGATGCATTCAGTTTATAACTCAATATCAGCACTCTTCCGGACAGCAAAGGGTTCGGGTTACAACAATTGCTCGCAAGTGAGTAGAGTTTCTAGCTATAACAATTTCAGCTGTGAGTAAAAATAACCTTGGTTTAAAAAATATAAAAGCTGGGCCGATGCAACCGCGAATTTGTATCACATTTCCGTTGGATTTGACCAAGAAGCGGCTGCTGTACTGATGGCCAGACTGGCTGTTTTTCGTTCTGAGTCTGATGATGGCTCAGATGTATTGCGTTGGGTGGACAGAATGTTGATTCGACTCTGTCAGAAGTTTGGTGAATACAATAAGGACGATACGTCGAGTTTCAGATTGGCCGAGAATTTTACCCTATACCCCCAATTCATGTTTCACTTGAGAAGGTCCCCCTTCCTTCAAGTCTTCAACAATTCACCTGATGAAACGTCTTTTTATAGGTTTGCTTTTTTTAGTGATGTAATTCAACACATTTTCTTGTTATGACACATTGATTTAATTTATTTCAGACATATGCTGAACCGTGAAGATTTGACGCAGTCCTTGATTATGATTCAGCCAATTCTGTACAGTTATAGTTTCAATGGTCCTCCAGAGCCTGTCCTGTTGGACACTTCAAGCATTCAGGCTGATCGTATACTTCTGATGGATACCTTCTTCCAAATTCTCATCTTCCATGGCGAGGTAAGACTTCAATATAAATTGCAAGCTAAGCAATTGACAGCCATAAAATTTTGCTGAATTATCCCATTTCTAGACAATAGCCCAATGGAGAGCTGCGAATTATCATGAATTGCCTGAATATG
This sequence comes from Orthonychiurus folsomi, assembly GCA_036851895.1. Taxonomy (NCBI): domain Eukaryota; kingdom Metazoa; phylum Arthropoda; class Collembola; order Poduromorpha; family Onychiuridae; genus Orthonychiurus; species Orthonychiurus folsomi. Next base: position 32,403 of record JAAXYW010000544.1, on the reverse strand, counting down.
CTAATTTCAAGCAATTGTTGGATGCACCTGTTACGGATGCACAGGAAATTCTTATGACTCGTTTCCCAATGCCAAGATATATCTACACCGAGCAGGGAGCTTCGCAAGTAAGGCCACGGTTACTTGACCTCTGGTACAATCGAAGTCAAAGAATTAATGCCAATTTATTTTCAGGCTCGTTTCCTTCTCTCGAAAGTGAATCCGAGTCAAACGCACAATAATATGTACGCCTATGGAGGAGGGGTAAGTTTCGTTATACGCTTTGAAATCAAAATACTTTTTGACATTGGTTTGAACTGTACAATTAATTTTGTGAATGTTTCAATTTATTTTGTCTTGCATGGTTAATTAATTTACTGTTGCAACACATGGTTTGTTCTCCCGTTCGTCCATCTGCAGTCGATGCCTGTTCCATCATCGGTATATCGTTTTAAACTTAATTCCAATATTTATTATACTTTTGTTCCATTTATTTCATCATTAGCTTAAACGTTTTCTGTTCAATCAAATTATGACTTTTCATTGGTTCTATTAATTGGACAAAACCATTAAGTTGATTCTTTTTGATTAAGTGTTGTTGGGGTACATTTGCTATTAGCAGGTATGGTTAGCTTCTTTCGACTGTGACAAAGTTGTGTGTGGATCTTCTCGTTAATTCCTTCGGAGAAATCAATTTAGTGTTTCTTTAGTGTCGAATATGGAGAACATGCCATACTAAATTACACTTGACAATTTTTTTTGGAGTGACATTTTAGAGTTATGCTTTTTAATTTAGTGATTTCACTTTCATTACATCGCTTAACTGAAACTTTTTGGGCTTCGTTTTGACGAGTATGGAGTATCTTATCGTGCTTTAGTTGTCATGCCGTAGATACGCTTTCTTTTCTGTGGTTAGAAGCAATTTTAAATTTAACAGGATTGTATACACTATGCGCTGGCCTCCTGTCTAACATTAGCACTGACATATTTTATTTGAAATGTTTGTGTTGTAAATATGTGTACTTCCTTGTTAATGGTGTTGTGCAATGGCAAATGATTGAAGAAACTAATTTTGTGTTATTTATTTGGAAATCTCAGGAGGCCGGTGCTCCTGTATTAACGGACGATGTCAGCCTCCAAGTCTTCATGGATCATCTGAAGAAGCTGTCCGTTTCATCCACAGCTTAAGATGTATTAAGTCAAAATTATTCACAACGTTTCGTAAATCCTTTTCGGGCTAATTTGATTCTAATTAGTTATGAAACATACTAAATTGTATTTAAAGTTTTAATTTCTTTATTTCTGATTGTATTGTGTTGGAATGTACTAGGCAAAGTTAGAGTTAAGATATACTTTCTTATTAAACAATAAACAAAATTTATGATGAACAAGCTCAGTTTATCCAGATTATCATTCTCCTCGTTTCGGATGATTTCTATAACTCCCTGTCTAACATGAATTTTTCAGCTTAACGCACGTAATTTTCAGTCAAATGATTAATTAGGCAGCAGGCTGCAAAAGTAAAAAAAAACATTTCTGCGGTATATCCGCGTTTATTACCTAAAATTAGGCCTTTGCCCGTGTCCAATTAACCCTAGTCGCTATCCTCCAAACCATGTGGATTTTTAAAAATTATTGTTGTATTTTGAGAACGACGACTCCTGTCTCGACTCGCACTTCGCCTGTCTTCCCTCCGTGGATGAGATCCATACCCGGGATCAATGTGGCGCATATGATTTGAATGATTTTGATGATGTGAGCGGTCTTCGTGATGGTGTGGTACTCTTGAGGATCTACGGGATTCATGATGGTGTTCATGATTCGGGCTGTCAAACCCAGGTGGAGGACCAAGAAATGGCACAGTTGGATGATGTGCGTTGTGACCTGCTCTTGATCCATGACCATGTTGCTGATGATGACCCCCGTCATTCAGATAGTGATCGTGATGACCATGTTCCTGATGATGACCCCCGTCATTCAGATAGCGATTGTGATGATCATATTCCTGATGATGACCTCCGTCATTCAGATAGTGATCGTGGTGATCATGTTCCTGATGATGACCCCCGTCATTCAGATAGTGATCGTGATGACCATGTCCAGGATTATGTTCAACGGGATGTCCAGGTCCGAAATAGCCTCCTTGATGATGTTCTGGGGAATGTGCTCCGTGGTTATGACTTGGGCGCCTTACTTGACTGCCTGCCATTCCAGGATAAGTTGAAGACCCTGGAGGGGTCAATCCTGGGAGGTAATGGGCATGTACCAAATCATCCTTCTCCGGGTGGACTTGTTTCTCATGGGCTTTCTTTTGTTTCTTAAGATGTTGCGGTTCCAGTAGGTCCTCCACTGCGTTCTGGGCTTTGTTCCCGGTCACTGACCCCAAGGACACCACTGGAGTCTTTGATACTTGTTTTCTGGGCGGGTGATGGTGATGTGCACCGGGAACGGGGATAATCACATCTTCGACTTTTGGCACAGCATTTCTCCCGCTCATTTCCGCGATATCTTCAGCCAAGTGACCTGTGTGGCCGTGATGTTCCATTGTTTTTGGAGGGGCATCATTTTTATGTTTATTACGCACAATGGCTATTGTTGCATGATGGGCTTGATGTTTACTACTTCCTTGGGCACGCTGTGACGTCAAATCCTTTCCTTTGTCCAAATCATGATCAACGTGCATTTCCCCTAAAAGTTTTCCTCCCAGGATATGTTCCTGTTTCTCCAGAGTCGTTTCGTGGTGATGGGGTTCATCCAGGCGCTGACTTGCGTGATTAACTGGTGGACCCAGATAGGATCCCGCATGGGCATGACCGAAAGACGAAGGATTCAAATAAAGCTCTGTCCTTGAAATGACTCGTGTTCGATGTTCTTCGTGGATCCGGGATGCAGTTGGATATACCCGACTGCGTTCACCGCCGTAATTCGTTTGTCGGCTATGCTCGTAATTGGTATGTCGACTTTGCTCACCTTTATAATTAGTTTGGCGGCTATGCTCGTAATTGGTTTGTCGACTGTGTTGAGGGTTTTCGTAAGCAGGATAATTACTGTGGGTGGGATGCCCGGAGGGTCTAGTGTAAACTACTGTTCTTCCGGACGGCTGGCGCTGAGAATTCCTGATACTTGCTGGAAAAATTGATGTACCATGTCGGATATAAGATCCTGGAGGAAGATGTGATACCCTGGAGTGATCCATGTAATCTCCATGTCTCAGATAATTAGCACTTCTGACGGATGGGTAGTACTCGGAGGGACGACCTGAATATTGTGAAGTATCACTCGGCTCTGGCTCCACTATTATGATGTTTGACACTTCGTCTTCTGGGATTACAATCACTTCTTTGTCCAGCCAGTAGAAGAAACAATACCAGGCTATGATACCTGTAGGAAAATAAGACAGTATACTGCTTTAGAAACTAATTTAGTAAAATATAACTTTCATAGTTGTGGACTGCAATTTCATGCTAAACTAACCCGTGGCCGCAGCTATTACTATAAGAACCATACTAAGGGCAGCATACAAATTCAATACAATGTTGACCGCCATCATCATTTTCTGCCCACAACCCTAGTAGGAATTAAAATTGGAATTTACAATTATATTATGGGATGTATAGACCTTTAAGTTAACTCACCGGTGGAATTGTTGGTGGAACCAAGTGGCATTTTCCAGTGCTTGGATTTTGTTGAAATCCATAGTCGAAACTCTGTAAGGCACCTGATCCGCCGGGGCTCGAGCGAAGTTGAACCATTAGCCAATCATCGGGACCGTAAATTCCACAACATGCGTTCTGTAGGTGAAATTCAGAAATTCTAATCGTAATGTTTGGCTTCTACCTCAAGGAAGGTGTATGTGTTTTATAAAACGTTATATACCTCGCGTTGAAATTTTTCAAAAGAAGCGATGAATTTTCCATTTTGAGCCATTTTTTGAAACATTTCAAACATAAATCCCATTTGTCCTTGTGGATCCTTATTTCTAACGAGCGCATAAATTGCAATCCCCATGTTAGAAAATATGCCACCAACCCAGCACCCAACCCACTGTCAAGAATCAAAATGAAAATTTAAAAAAATCTACTCAGTGATTGTTAAAGAAATTTAAAAAAATACTTACAATTATGAAATAATGACGGATTTTAAGGTCCATTTGAAATTTGTTTCTGTAGGTAAGGAAGCAAATGAAACACCCAAAGACGCAAGATACCATTAAGAAGAAAAGAAACATGAGAATGAAGACTATAAAGAAGAAAAATGGGATTTTATGTTAATGTATTGTTAATATAATTTTAATATATTACCATATATTGGGAGAGTTCCATTTTTGGCAGGATCCAATTCCATGGATTGCAAATCTGTTCCCCGTGTAATCATGACAAGAATCCCTGTCGCTTCTCCATATAGCAAATACGAAAACACACGCCATGAGTATAACTAGTGTTATTCTGAACCAAATCATGACGGATATATTTTCCAAAACCTGCCGTCTCAAATGTATTCAGTTTTCTTTGGATAATTAGGCCGGTGGCTGCTCTGATCGACAAATTAGAAGTTTAGGTATTTGGACACGGGCACGCAGGTGTTATGTTGTTTGAGTTCCCACGTTAATTTACTCTGCTACTCGTAACTTACATGCGTAATTACGAGAGGAGAGTGGAGTTCGTACTTTCTAATGAACCACGATTTTTGTTTACTAAATCGTTTTGTTAGATGATTCTATCCACATGGCGAAGAAAGATAAGCTACCACTTTTCTCGCTAAAAATTGCAGCATAACTCAGCCAGTTGGAAAATAATCCACAACCCAATTAAATTTTAATTTCCAAAATCAGTCAGTTTAATTTCATGCTTCCATGCTGTGAAATCTATTCCCCACATTGACATTCTATAATAAAAGTGGGATCAGAAGCAGAAGCGGAGGGGGAATTCATTTTTACCTCATCCAGAATTAAATCACCCTCCTCATCCTTTTCAGAAGAATTTGTATTTGGATCAAATCCTTGGCTAATTGCACAAGCCCCTTGAAGTTGTCCTTCCATTTGATTGAATGATTCTTGAAGTGGGCTGTTTTGAATCTCTTCTCCTCTATCAATGTTCACTTCTTCCTCCTTCTCAACTTCCACTTGCAGTTGTACAAAAAAAGTCATATCCTCTGGGTTTCCCAGAGTTTCATCTAATTGATTAACGCTGGAATCAGATTGGACAGGTAAAATTGATCCTCGAGTCTCAAACGAATCAAATTGAGTCTCCATTGCTTCTGCTATTATTGGTGGAGCAGGGGCTTGCGGAGTTCGTGCTGGGAATGGTGGACGGTAAGTAGGGACCGCAATGGCGTGTACATGTGGAGCCCTTTGAAATCGCGTAGGAATTGGTGTACAAATTAACGGGGCCCTAACCTGCGGAAGGCTAACATGGTGAGTTAGAGCACTCCCATCGCAGACATTCGTCTTGGAATCTCCACTGCGATCATTATCCGCTTTGACTTTTCCCAAGAAACCAAATTGATTGTTTTGTGACACAGATGGGTGCGGCGTTGTAGACAGAGTGGAATTATTCTTGTTCAAGGGATCGAAGAGCAGTTCCACTGTCAACATAAAGTATTTTACATTAGTTCCAATCTGAAAGGTTTATATTTCAATAAACAACTTACAAAATTGGCGGCGAGCCGCTTCTAGTATTTCTGGAGAAGCATTTTGCGGGGTGCTGACAGTCGCAGCTGGCCTAATTGGAGGAGGTGGAACAGTTTTGGGTTTTTGGACACAAAATTTGAGTTTCTGGGTGTGCGATTTGATTGTTCCTCGACTGGCGGTCGCAAAGGTCACACCACGCCTCACTCCACTATCCCTCCTTCTACTGCTGCTTAACTGACTTGGCCTAGTATTTATAATAGCGAATTACTAAATATGTGGATTATGACTATGAGTTCAAGATACTTTACTTGTTGGCTGAATTCGAGAATGAACCCAGAGATTGAGCATTTCCATTTTCATCATCGATGCGAACAGCACTCCCAGCCCCACTTCCATCCCTGCTACTTGGATTACAATTTTCACTGGAATTCCTTCCGGAGCCTCCCAAGTTTTCAGTGTTCTCTGTATCTTCTAACAGATCCAAATATAGTGTGTGAGTGACTCCCAGGTATAGATAAGCTGCAACCAAAAGACAGGCAATCCCAACACCCACCATTTCGTAACCCAGCAAATTTAGAGCTGATTTGTGAAGTCCCCCGATTTTGGCGCCGCAACCCTGAAATTAATTATTCGAGACATTATCATTTAGCGTGGACTTGATTAGATATAATGCATTTTTATTGTGACAATTCTGTACTTCCGTATTGATGACTTTGCGAACTTCTTCAATTTCTAATCCCGGGTTGAGGACTCCTTCGCCGCAATCCATTGCTGGAACACGTTTATCTCGCAAACAGCATGACGATGGCACGCTCGCATGTTTCATGTATTCCGTATTGAATAGACTCCAATCCATAAAAGAATGCACCCCGCAACAGTTATGCTGTAAACATTTTTAAAATGTAAGCAAACCACGATCAAGTCAATCTCCAACACGCATTTGTTCAATTTACCTCCCATTGAATGTGGGAAATCCAATTAAATTGCTCTGGGTCCCCATTCTCCAAAGACGTAAAAATCAACCCTGATAAATCCTTGGAGGCATCCCGGAACGTGACTCCGCCGATAATTACCAGTGTTGCGAAAACCCCAAAGAGAATGAAGGCGGATACGTAGTAAATTAACACAATAGCCCNCTCCAAAGACGTAAAAATCAACCCTGATAAATCCTTGGAGGCATCCCGGAACGTGACTCCGCCGATAATTACCAGTGTTGCGAAAACCCCAAAGAGAATGAAGGCGGATACGTAGTAAATTAACACAATAGCCCGGGTGGCAGCCACGATCCCGAGAATTGCGGCGACGATGATTGCAACTTGAGCACAGGCTAAGGATATGTATGCTGGACGAAGATTAAGAGGCCACCTGCCTCGCTGAAAGTTGTCCTCATTTGCCAATTCCCGTATGTTAAATACTAGTCCTCCTAATCCGTATACCTGGGTTTGCGAACAAGGCTTGCTGAGAGATTGTGCAGATTATTAACGATTTTGTTTGGAACTCACCCCAAGCACAAGCAACAGAAAGCACCCCACTGCGGGTGGAAAAGTGCACTTCATAATTGCAACTTTAAAATTTAGACGAAGTAAGTTTAGATAAAAAATGTTTCTTTGGTACTTTGAAAGCGTGACATCCGAGTTTAATTCTAGTGCTTGCGACTGGCGAGTGGTTAACAACGACGTCGTTCTGGTGACGCCCTAATAAATTCACTTTAGGTTCAGTAGGTTCAAATTTAGCTAAAAAAATTAGTTTTATTCAACATTATATAGTTTGATGGGCTTCCACATCAAAAACGGATTAGCTTGTCTGGTTTCTCAAACGCTGCAGTTGTGATAATGTATAGACTCGTTTGAATGTGAGCAATAATGTGGGTGCAGAAATTACTCTGACTAACTCTGTTTGAGCTGTCTAAAACTTCTAAGGAGCGTAGAATGTTTGTTCATCATCCGAAATCATTGATTTGGCAGGTGTACCCGGAACAATGTATGATTCATGGTCATCCTCCTGAAAAACGTAAATCCACTTATTTAATTTCACTACCCAAAAAACTTTGTAATGCAATAAGTAATACTAAATTGCCGAGAAAAGTTCACTGACCCGATCCCGACCCCTAGAACGACTCATCCGCTGTTGGCCACCCGCACCTCTCGATCTTGATATGTTGGATGCCGTATCCCCAGTCATCCCAATTCTGTTATAATTAGCATTGACATCATCTCTCTGTGCGCCGTCAGTCTCGTCATTCCATCCCCCTCTATCTCTGTCATTTCTGGATCGCCGCCGCCGCCGCCCGTGCGGCACTAATTGTAAATATAGGCGATGGCATATGTACATCAGTAAAATGATTAGTCCAAGGAGAATGACGGCAACCACGAAGGCAAAAATTGCTAGCACTATGTAATCGTCCTTGACTCCACCATCTAGGTGTTCCAAACACCCCTTCAAATGTTAAAAGATTGATTAGCATATTTATTTTCTAATTGGCATATTATGCGTTCTACAAACTTTTGTATAAATCTTCTTGATATTTTCAGAATTTTCTGCAAATGTCAAAATATCTTGACCGCAGCTCTCTCTGTATATTTTATCCTGCGAATAGCAATTAAATAGTAAATTAATAAACAGAGTCAGATTCACAAGTCATGCTGAGCACAACACATTTTATAAAATTATTTCAAACAAGGATTATATTCGAACCCGGCAGCAGCTGTCAGGAACGGAGTTTGGGGAAATTGGCATTATTGAATGTTTTCCGAGCTCTTCCCAATCCTTATAACCTCTAACTCCACAGCAATCATGCTAAAGAAAATTTAAAAGAAAATTATCATTTTAAGTTAAGTTTGTCGGTGCTTATGACCCATCTATTTTTTTTTAAACCCACCCTATCTTGAAATGCCCAGAATCGTAATACATATTTATACGTTCCAACATTGTTTAAAACTTGTTTGTACACTACGTTCTCAACGGAGTTAGACTCCCTCAAATACACAGCCAAAGCTCCTATCAGTAAAAACAGTAATGCGCATATGATCAGGAGGACGAATATCTATGAAAAAATATTAATTTAGTCACGCTTGTCTGATTATTTCTTTCGGAACTATTATTGTTGATGTGTTGGTTTACCACTAGAAAGACGCACATATTTCTCAAACATTTGAGCCAAATTAAAACCAGGACAGCTGTAATCAGGAGAAGAATGTGGGCAACGAGAAAAATATCGAGAACATAGGTTTCCACAGTTGGATGGACAAGGGTCTTGGGATCAACTTTTTCGTCTGTCTGATTAATGTTGATATATTTGGATTCTTCCGAAGTATCCACCAGGACTAGGGTGTCATTGTATAACACAATGGATATTAGGATTATACCAATTATGGAGTAAATCTGGAAGTTCCCAAAATGCAAGGACAATAAATGAGCATTTATTTTTATCAATTAAGTTTCGACTTTTACCAAAAGGATGAGGAACACAGCCGCCGTCACCCATTCGTACCATGCCCAATGCCGGAAACTTACAGTCTGTGGATGACAAGCGTTGAGATTCTCACACATATTGGGTTATTCGAAGGTTTCAATTTCTAAAAAAAATGTAGTGACTACATTGTAATTAGCCAAGCCAGAACACATTCGATGCCGATAGATCTTCGTAAATACCCAACAAAAACAACCCTAGTCTGGCACCCTGGCATCAGCTCAAAAATAAAGATTCAAAAATTCCAGAAAAAAATACTCGACGACACGGATACTTTTATTTTTATTTAATATTTTTTTATTACATTTCATTTTACGAAATATAAGCCATTACAGTTTATGTAGATTTTTATCGCAGTCAGTGTGATTATGGTTCCCAATTAAATAACTTTCGTGAGTTGAGAAAGACCACACTCGTAGTTGAACAATTCCAAGATTTTTCCGAACTTTTGAATCCGCTCAATAATGAAAAGTGTTACACAAACTCCACCAATTTAAAGGGCTTATTTACAACCTACACTACTTGGACACTGAGTCAGTAATATTACTAGTTACACTGAAGACTAATTTCTACAAAAATCCTTTCTACACTTCCTGCCATACATTTTCCTACCCTAAGAGCTGAACTAAATCAAACGTCTTACAACCTATTACGCCCAATAAGAAAGTACTGTAGATTGTGTCTGTGGCACATTTTCCTTCATGAAATTGGAATACGGTATACCTATATACTTAAAAAAAACACAAGCAGACTTCCCAGCAATTTTCCATCCATCACACTTCAACTCTTTGAATCTACTTGCAAACCACATATTAACTCAACCAACTTCAACTGTGCGTTTTCGTTCAGTAAGTTTTATCAAATAACTTTTATGAATATTTTGTTTTTAATAGTGCTAATTAATAGTCAGGCGTATTTTTAGAAAGTGCCCATGAGAAAGGCTTAGGACAAATGAAAGGACATTTGACCCTCTTCAGCAGCGACTCGAAGGCGATCTCGCATTATCTGAATTGTTGAATAGTCTGGTAGTTTCAAATAGTTCACACAAGTCATCACGGAAGGAAGAAATGCATCCGCTTCAACTGGGTTTTCAACAGTTTTTCGTACCACAGTCAGAGGTGGTTGTAGAGCTTTAAATCCTACAATTCATTTAAATTAATAACTTTGTATTTCCAACTTTTCTACAGGAGAGTGCCAAACAGTTGTGCTCTTACCACCAACAGGTAGGCGTGGAGATCCAGTAACAAATTGCACAAATTTTCGCCTTTCTTGAGCATCGTATGAAGACATGACTTCGAAAAGAAACTGAATGGCACGAGATTCATGGGTGTATCCATGATCTGGACGGCAGCACTCGGTCAAAGCTTTTACATTCCAATTTTCCCCCACCGACTGAAATCAAAATGCAAACAATTAAATTAACAAGGCCAATCGGAATTAGAGTTAATTAGAGTATTAACATTGGCGCAGATTCAACATTTATCAACAATAGGCACTCAGATTGTATTGCATGATAAGTAAACACTTGCCTGGTTGGCTCCGCAGAAAATCATTTCCAATTCTTCTGGATAAAACATTCGCAGAGAATGTGACTGAAAAACTGAATCGAAACCTTCTCGCCAAGATTCCATTTGGCGAGACACGCCGCAAACTAACATCCAATGGCAAACCAGCTATGGAACCCAACATTTGAAAATTAAATAAATGCCTTGTGTTATTCAGTCTCAACATATCCAATTCCAATCGTGCATACCTTAATATAATCCTCTAAATTATGAATGGTCACTGGAATATCCTTGCCGCCTTTACGAAGCTCAATGGTGGGATGGCCAGGAAGGGTAAAATCAAGGCTGAGATTGTCAATTCGACATCCATCTAAAGTTAAAGCCTCTAAGGCGGTGTTTAACTCAGCACCACTTAAACCTGATTTCAATTCCAGCCTCTTTTTGTTGGACACAATGTTCACAAGTTTTCTTATGCTTTGTGCCACTGTTGAATCCACATCCACAACGTCCGCCAAACACAAGGAAGATTCACAGCCCAAAATCCATTTGTAATGTGCCTTGCTCAGGGGTAAATCCAGCTACAATACAAAAGTCAAACGGTAAAACTATTGAAGGGCATTCTTAATTCGGGACAATGTCAAATGCTAACCATTCTGGAATCCATGACAGCCTTAGCCATAAAACGGCCCAAGAACTTGAATTTAGATTTAATTTTTGCCAAATGGTTGGCCTTAACGGATTTTCCCAGAGGCTTGGGGAAGAGACCGACACTGGTTTGTATGTATGACTTAGACTTGATATCCAATGAGTCATCACCAATCGTATGGTGTGACGATTCCGAATGCCAAAGGTCAAGCTCCTTTTTCTGAAGTTCTTGAGATACTAGTGCGTAGAATTCTAGGGTTGGTCCTAATCCAGTCCCAACTTCATTTTCATATTGAATCTCGAGAAGTGGACGAGAGGAACTGAAGTCTAACATTAATTGCTCAGCTTGAGCCAGGATTTGATCCCGAGATATTGTTCGTTTACGACGATCCAATCTTGGAGTAACGCGGTCCTGTTAAAAGACAAGCATGTCTAAATATGCTGATGAAAATCTATAATATGAATGAAGTCCTAAGAGCTACATAGAACAAACTCCACCCCCTGAAGAAAATGCTCTTAAGGTGATGGGGGAGTCGGTGGTTAGGATGCGCCTTCTCTATGCAGTTCTTAGGATTCCATTCACATTATGTGCTTTTATTTGTTAAGTAGGCATAAGCACACAATTCTGAGTCGAGATGGAAGCTGTTAAGAATAAGAATGCTCACCCGAACTTCTCGCTCTGAACTTGCTAGTTCTGGAACACTATCCAGAAGACGTTGAAGCGCACGATCCCGATCAAATGAAATGGAGTAGAACAACATCTGTCTCGTTTCAAATGGAAACAAAAATGGGCAAGCAACCCCAATTTGTTGAAGCCATTGTGGAACATTCCCGGTCATAATAACAACGGGATCTTGCAACTGACGTTGCGCTTTGGCGGCAACTTTGGTATTGATGAACTCGACTTGTGGAATCAAAGGTGCACCAGGAAGAACCGGCCAGTACAAAGAACGCCAATAGCGGCATACTCCATGAATCACCCTCAGTAAGGTCAAAACTGCTAAGCTCGGATCAGTGATTGTTACACTTTCAGGCAGCTTGGCCGACAAGTAGTTTAAGTACGGTGGTGTGAAAGGCGGCGCATTTCCCTCTAAATAAGGTAGGAAATAAAATTAAATAATGGCGCTGAAGTTGACTTGGGCTGCAAATTATAATTAAAATCAATCGTACCATGCCAAATAGGGTCCTTCTTAGACTTTGAACTGGATTTCACACTAGGTGATTTGGACTTCTTCTTGGATGCAGTCTTTGCCACTGTAGTTGTAGGTTGAGATCCATCTTCCGGAAGTGGACGGTAATAAATTGTATGCGTCTGAGCCCAGGTACCAGACGAACCCAAAAGTGTTGAAGCAGGGTCAAAGTCGGCCTCCATATCTGCACTAGGATCACCAAGTGGAGTGCCAAATTGTCGAATGGCCTGATAGACTGTCATGTTGTACGGCAAGACATGGTCCCCAATCATAAATTGCAACTTGTGTCGTGCATTCCCTTGAGTGATAACTACAGCTGCCAACGAGTCGTCAATGTCGTCGTCACTAAGTATTTTAAGAACTTGTATTAGATTTTCTCCAGGCATTACTCAATTTTAGAAGGACACACCTGTTGTCATCATCAGAGTCGCCAGAATCGTGAGACTCTCTAATGCGCCCAAACCCGCGCACCAGCAAATACCGTTCAATCGCTTGCACCAATGCCAGTGGGTCGATTTTAACTGGGCCCCCTTTCCACTGACGCAGACTCGTGCAACTGGGATGGCGTTGAAGAACGCACTATAAGAAAACCGGTTAGTTTATTTGTAACCAGAAACATTAAATCTGTTTATAGTAACATTGTAATAGCGCACCTTAAGCTGATGTGTATTAAAGAACCGAAGCGCAGAAGACGGAGCAACACGGGAGTTCCCAGACGTCGTTGGCACTTCATGAACTTTGACTTGAAACTGTTCTAGCTGAGAGAAGCACGAGTTCAACTTTGAGACCAGTAATGAAAGAGCACTGTTTCCGGAAATCTTCAATGATGAAGTGCAAGAGTCCAGCTCTTCACCACTTAATTCGTCCAGCTGCACATATAAAGAGATTTAAATACAAGAAATGCCAGGAATTTACGAAACTATAACCGATGAATCGGCTTACCGGACAATCCGCAAAAACGTGAATGAAAGACCTTAGTCTCATATCACGAGAGCTAGAATAACCAGTCTCGTCAACCAAAAACCTCAGGAGAGCTCCAATAAGACCAGAGTGGTTCACTTCAAAAGATGATATGTCAGACTCTACCACAATGGTTCGCAGCTCCTTTAATGCACTCACAACTCTGTCCTCCTGTAATTTTAAAAGAAAACGATTTACCGAAGTGCCCAGAATTCAACTTTTTGTAATACAAGACAGACACTGTGTTCCTAATAAACACTTAAGTGTTTTGTCAAGTGCCCAATACACATAAAAATCTTACTCGTTTCAAATCCGCAACAATTTCACCCAGTTTTGGAAGAATACCAGCACTAATGTCGTTTCCAGTGGATGTTCCTGAAGGTCCACCTGCATTCTCTGCCGCATAATTTCGACAATATTTTTGTGAAAATAACAAAGATTGTTCTTTCAGCCATGCCTTGGCTTGTTCCTTGTATGATATGGCCATGTATGCGCTTGCCGTTTGACCTCGAAGGTTTGCAACGGTACTTCCATTGGCCCCGGTCGGCGCCGGTCCCGCAGTAGCGGATGCTCCATGAGATCGATCACCTGAACTAGTTGACGAGTTATTGTTATTTGTTGAAGCTGAACTTGAGGACCCCCCTCGAGCCCAACGAGAAGGATGGAGATTAGCGAAAAACCCGCCGGTCTTTCCTGCACTGCGTCGACTGGACTGAGGGCCAGCAACTGAAGCCCCAGCTGCAGCTCCACCGGAAGGGCCGCTTCCTAAAAATAGCAAAAGTTTATGACAAACGACCCAACAAACGCGCACTTCTAACAAGCAGGGGACCAGCTGAGTGTTTTGAAATTACTTGACGGGTGTTTCGCTAAATCCTGAGCTGAGCCAGCGGTATTTGTGGTTCCAGCACTTGTGGGAGAAACTACTGTGGCCGCTGCCGGGTCCTCTTGTCTAAGTCGCCTGTTCGGAGTTGATGTGGGGATCTGACGTTTGGAAACTCGCTTCCTTTTGAAGGCATCGCACAGCCTACAATTTAAAACATATATTGAAACAAATGAAATAAAGCTATCCTCGACAGAAGTGATTTCCCTCTTACGGTGTTGAATTTTCTTCTGGTCTTTTTTCTGCAGAGCTACTGCTACTTCCCGAAGACACCTTGGATCCGGCTGTCGGTGTAGAAGCTTCATTTGCAGAGTCGCTTGAAGTATTTGCGATACTAGTAGCAGCACTACCAGAAGTACCAGAGTCACTTCCTGCATTTGTGGGAGCTGATGTAGATAAGGATAAATTCATCAACGCCGAGGATGGTGGCTGGGCCAAAAGCGCTCCAGTGTGTTGATTGTCCAAACCTGCTGCACGTGTGATAGGGGCTGACGACGCAGCTGGTATAGCACCACCAGGCTGTGTAAAAAAGCCACCAACATATAAACCATATGGCGAATTGGATGGCTGGTACACTGCCGATAGATGAGGTGGTGGAGGAGGAGGTATTGGAATAGGAACGGATAACGCAGGCATGGACAGGCCAGAAGGCGTAGCTGCTGATGTCGGCGTTTGAGGCGTGCTATTTCCATGCGAATGACCCTGCCCATGTCCATGAAGTAAGAAAGGATTAGGAATCTGAACGAAAAGAAGGGAAACATGGGGTGAGTGCGACGACGATAAAGAGGAGGTTGGATTGCTCACAGTTGTTGCCTGCGGAAGGCTGGAGGCTGATGCCGACAAATTGCCTCCAGATGATGGAAATCCTAGAAGGGCGGCAATCTCCGACTTAATTGGAGAAGGTCCCACCACGTCTGATGACGAGATTCTTGATATTTGGTGAAATACACCTAAAGGCGTCAATTCAAAACCAAGCATTACAAAAACGAATAACCACACCAAACCAGTAACCTTGCTTCTTTATTTTTAATTTAAGCCGATCCTCTGACCGTTGGTTGCATAAATCAGAAACAAAAATTACCTTCACGTCGAAAGTGAACCACAAACGTCTCATATAATTTCTCCATGAGAAGGGAACTAAGTTGAAATGCTCCTACAACAATCTTGAGATCGCTGGAACCCAACATACTTGCCAGGTTATTTGATACTTGCTGAGCCTTGAGCGTCTTCTGAAGAGAATCCGCAGGCAAGTAGTGAACGATTCTTAAGAGTGTTTTCAAGCAACTTTGCCGAACAGCAGGTCCTGCTGAAGAACTGTTCGCTTCACTCAAAAGAGCAAACAATGGACGAATAAACGGCAAGGCGAAATCTGGATGAGCCGATAAGTAAGCTGTCCGTACGTCTGGGACCTCCTTCTCAGCAACATCACCAACGCCCACAGCTTTCTTTGTTTCCACCGCTAAAAGGTTACAAAGCACAGTTCACCAACCAACATCGTAAACTATGACAATAAAAACAATACCTGTGCCACATGCTAAAGCATGTGTGCTCGGTAATAAGTGCATTATCAATAAAATTAAGCGTTGGAAATTAACTAACTGAGCGCGCGAGGAGTATAGAATGGATTCAACTTGCGCTGCACTGTGCGTGCAGTTCCAGTGTCTTCGTTGATTTGTTGCATTCCCAAGAAATCGACTGTGTAAGTGCGGGCCGACAATGTTAGACTAATTTCATCTTCACCAGCTTGATGCGCAGCCTAGAAATTAGCACCAAAACCTTGAATCTCATCACCTGACAGAGTAGAATGTAATTGAAATCTTACAAACCTCTATAATGCGAGAATCAAACGGAGAATAAGTATTCCACAAGCCACGGTCGTCACGCCATTGCCATTGCACGGCATCTTGGCACGCTAAATGAGGATGGGTCATCATGGTATTCACAATAAAGATCCCGTCTCTAGGCAATTTAGGCAAAAGCTCGGCAATCAATGCTACAATTTCCAATAACTCCTGAGGATTTCTAGGCACCAAGTCGACCTGCACCAAAGAACATTCATTTGAATACTTATAGTATAATGCTATGTGAATGCTATTTCTATTTATGCTACATATTCTATCAGGATTACATTTAACCATTAAACATGCAACATACCTCTTCCACAACTCCATCACTGTTGATACTAGAATTAGAGCCTAATAGAAGTGATGAAAGAGTACCGACAATATTCTGTTCCAAAAGCTTAGTGGCGATTGTCGGACTTCGGGCACAAACTTGGGCCAGCATTCTGAGAACTAAAATGAATGTCCCGGTGCTCACAATAGGAGGAGTAACCACAAGCTGCAATAACAATAATGTTAAAATACATCATTGAAATATATTAGTTGCTGCGCTTGACTAACCAGTTGCTGGAGGTTGGCCAACAGCTCGCCACTCGAAATCTCTTCGAGTCGTTTGGGATCATTTGTGAATGAATCTACCAACCGGCTAAATGTCAAACACACACTCTCCACGCTCTTCTTGTCCTGGAAGATGTCAACATTATAATGCCATAATGCCATGCTGAATCATTGAAACTAATTAACAGTTGTTTGCATTGAATACCTGTTGGGTTAATCTGGATGCTAAAAACCCAAGTGAATCAGTAACCAGGTGAAATTCGTCTGCATGAACCCCTTGACAACTGTTAGCTGTAATAGATAACGCCGCCCTTTGTGCAGTAATACTAAAGAAGTCTAGATACGTGAGACAGGCACTCACTCCACGCTAAAAGGATTTAAAATAAATTAACAAATAACATAAATAAACGTTTATGGCATTTGCCCTTGAAAAGTAATGCAAAGATACGACTACTGAAAATACTTACAGCTTGCAAAATTGTTTTTGCATGGCGACGAGATAGCATTTCCAAAGCTGTGAGGCTTTGCTCGGCTACATCCATGCATTGGATTACTTGTAATTTCTCTAGAAACACAGGGACAGCCTCTGCAACAATAGGTGTTGACCGAGGAAGAGCTTCCATCATGTAAGTGAGGGCCCGACAAGCATGATTCATCATATCAAAATTGTGATCCATCGACAACAGTGTTATGAGTGCTGGAACAGTTTGTTTCACAGGAAAGCCAGCAAGAGTGTCCTCATTTCCCATCACAAGCAGTTGACACATTTCAATCGCGGCTTGTAACTGTTGTGTTTCATCACCAGAGGACTGCAGTCCTTGCAGTAATTGCTGTGCTTTCGTGACTAAAATTAAAGCAAAACAATAGTTCTAAATATAAAGTCAAAATTCAAAAGCCTTATCCCCAAACCAATACTGTGACTCCGACGTAGAGATTATCTATCCCAATAATCCCAAAGTTGTGAGTGTCCAAACATTAAACACTCAACTCTAAACAAGCAAGCACTTCCCTACGAAAGTCAATTACAAGGCCCATTCTATTCTATGTTATGCTCTACAGCTGGTTAACTAAGCAGATTGGTTGAATTGCAAATCTTGCAAAATATTCCAAGCGACTAAATAGTAATACACCCTTCAAGTGGACCGCAAACCAAACTTACTATTATTCATGCGTGGGCCGGGCAGCATGAGCATGGTGCGTAAGTAATGGTCTAATTCTGATTAAGTCAAAATAACAAAACAAATTAGTGATTACAAAAACAACCTACTTCAGTCAAATTTGAAATGCCTGGCACGCGATACTCTCAATATGAAAGTAGCTTTAAAGAAAAGAAAATCAACTAAAACTTAAGCACAAATAAATAGGCCAACTTCAGGGAACCAGATAATCACCGAGAAATATTTTTTAAAGAAAAAAGAAAATGAACCAATATACCTAGACGAGCAAACTTATTAATCAGTAAGGCGAAGGCTTTTTAAAAACGTGCGAAATACATACCTGTTGAGTTGCTCATTCCACGATTCAGCAACTGCTGCATTCGTGGAGCCAGGGAACCGAAAAGATGAGGTGGAAGTCCGCGGGCTTCTAACAATGCTTGAAGACGTCCCATTTCACTTTCGTCTCCTTCAGAATCACCAGTCAGCATAGCCAAACTACGACTGAAGGCGGATGCAGCACTAGCTGCTGTAAGCGAGCTGGAACTCGCAGCCCCGTCAACTCCTCCACTTGCACCACCTGAAGATGTCCCTTGACCAGCAGGCGGTTGACCTCCACTCGATGACGGATTGCTCATCCCTGCCTCCCCAGGCTTACTTGTGGACGCTAGCGGCCCTCCGCTTGCCTCTGAGCTTGATGGTCCTCCTCCCCTTCCGCACCTACAAACAAATTTGGTTTATTTCTATTTCTAAACCCTTGTTGAAGGGTTCAACAATGTCTTGCATGGAATTAGAAAGGAGTACTATTGGATAAGGATAGAGTGGTTAACTTTGTTTTGACACGAATGTTCTATGTGGTGTTGTATTCTCGTTCGTATCGCATGACACATTTTCAAGAAATGGCTAATGTTTTGACTGCTTGCTATCGGAAACTTTTCAAATGAAATGCTCAAACATCAAACAATGAAACAGTGAAAACAAAAAAAAACTTCAGCGCGCTTTGATAACTTTCACGGATGTGAAGGAAATAAATAAATTGTATAACAAGACAGTGTTACTAGATATAATCGGATTTGGATGTTCACCAAACAAAGGAAGATATAGACGCATATTTGTGCACGTAATTATGTCAAATTAAATGTATGAGGACTTTGGGAAACATAAAATATCAACAAATCAGAAATTGGGAACAGGTCAATTGGGTACAAGGCTGATCTGGTGTAGAGAAGCAAAACGTAATCCCTGTCGTGTGATTGAAATGTTAATGACATACACTCAAATCTGTTGAAACAAGTGGAAAACTTTGTTGCAGAGTAAAAACACCACAGACCTTAAATATATAAAATTAGAGTACCCAGCTAACAATTTAAAACGACCAAACTAGACGTGCGTTGTCTAAAAGTTGTAAACAATAAAATACTACATCTTCAAACCATTGCCTTGTTGATATACGCCCTTTAGCGTTTAGCCCTTAATTCAGATGAATTCAAAAACATACCTGTTCTTGTTAATCGTGAATTATATGCTCAATACTCTGGCACCTCCATTGAACTAATAATGATATTTAACTTTCAATGTTACATGGTGTTGGTGTTAGGCTGGAGGACCGAAAGTATTTTTTACACAACTATCTGGCAAATGAAGAGAAAAGTGAGAAAACTGAGTGCATTATGGAGCAAATTGCACATCCATTGCGTAGCACGAACTGGTTACTTCCAATTATTTTCTTCTAGCAAAACCCAAGCTCAAACTAAATCCCTTCTCCCGTTATCGAGTTATGTTATAACTTGAGACGACTACTTGAACTTTACACAGCACAAATATTATTGCTCTCCGGCAAAATCACCAAGCAGAGCAATCCTGCAGCGCGACCACTACAATACAACCAAACCATTCATTCTAAGAAATTAGAATAAGCCAAGTCATGGCGAATCTACAACCACAAAACCGTCATGTAATTTGTCATGACCAACCAAGAATAATCAGTGTGTGCTGAGTCTGCTCTTAAATGATTGGGAAGGATAGAAAAAGAATAATTACAATACATTCCGAAATCCGTTAAGAAACTCAAGATATTCTTCGAAAAAGTCACTGCCCTCCAACGATAGATTCTGGCTGGTATCTGATGATTGATCGTTGTATTCTAATTCCATCTCCATCATGTCTTCCCCTGGGTCTAAGTCTAAGGCATCTTCAACTTCGTCCTCCATTTCGCCCGCATCCATTCTCAAGAGGGACTAATATTAATTTCGTTCTTATAAAGCTTAAATCTTTTCCAAAGGACTTGTCGAATAATATGCAACAGTTTGAAATTTTGGCTCTGTTTCTTCTTGAAGAGCTTGACTAATCACACTTCAACCATTCACTTTGTTAATTGTAAACAACGTTGTTATAGCAATTTTCAAAATATAATCTTCAGACAGAGCCGACGATATTCGTACACACCAACTTGTGCAATCAACTAAAATTGAAAATAAACCGACCCCGACCCCAAACGTCACCAAAAACCTCAGAAAACAGTTTGACTGCGCATGCTTATGCATTTAATGCTACATTTGTGGTGCCGTCCAGAGAGTCCAGACTCCAGACTGAGAAGAGATAAAAGTAGAAATGCAAATCAATAGGAAATGAGAAAGTTGGCCACCGGGTTAATGCTATACGCAAATGTTTAAGCCGCCTTGTACACTGTAGAATAGGGACTTTTCACAACGTCGAACGAAATGCCGAAGCATATGCAGGAATATTAAAATACGAAATCAATCTTTTTTACTCGTGGGTCGTGACTATGCTAATTCAAGTTCTAAGTGCCTATCATTGAAAAATTTTATTCAATGCAAAGGGAAACATGAAGCTGAGCAAGTCTGATGCATTCATACGTCGGACCTGGAACTTGCACCAAGTATAAACCAAACAGGAGGTAAAAGGAACAGAGGATTATTGTCAAGAAATTAGACAATTCAACTTTAACTTGTCGTCAATCACAGCTGCCCAAATAAGTTTGTAAATTCATATTGGGTGGACTAGATACCAATAAACGGAATGAATTAGATTAGAAAAAACTAACCTGCTGCTTGTACAAGACCCCGTTGTGGATGAAGCTGAACTAGCAGGAGCAGCACGACCAGGACGATTATAATTGCTTGATGATGACGACGAGGGATTATTCGTTGGTTGGGGAGACGAATCTGATCCGCCTTGGCTCTTGCGACGAAGATTCTTTTCTTTTTCACTCAAAATATGAGCAGACCTCAAAGAACCTCCACTAGTTCCTGATGAGGATTGAACACTTGATTTCTTCAATCTGTCCTTTCCTGGTTTGTCTTTAGAGTAAGTTGGACAATCAGTTCCTGTTCGACTTCTAAGCTGGTAGTGAACTTTGGATTTAGATGAAGGTCCAGGAGCACTAGAGTCGTCTTGATCTTCTGTGTCAGTATTTGTTGTGGTTGGTGGGTTCGAAGTTGACGTTTCCGCTGCTCCTACCGAACTAGGCGGTGTTGAACGCTGCTTCTTGCGAGGAAAGCGAAATTGTTTAGTCGATCGTCCTGGCTGTTTAGCTTTACTTGTTGAAATGTCACTGCTTGCACTTGCGGCGGCAACCGAGGCCAACAATGCTCGCTGTTGTGACGCTGCTGCTGCTCGACTTGGTGTTAAACGAAGTCGAGAAACAAGACTAGAAACAAAAGAGAATCAAATTTCAGAAAAGTCAGAGAAAAACAGCATTAAAGTAAAATGTAGGATGGAAAAGTCAACGTAAACTATCAACCTACTCTGAACTAGAGGCTGTTTCCGCCCTTGCTTCTTCTTCTGACGTTGTTGTGGACGGAATAGGAATCCCACTGGGTTTTGTTTTTACTTTAGTGCTCTTTCCTGCGTGAGAGCGTATACTCGACAGGATGACGCTTGGGGAAGCACTTGCAAACCTAGCAGAATGCCTTCCAACTCTGCCACTAGCACTACTACCCTCTGCTTCAGCAGCAGCTGTACTGGGTTTTGGAAATTTACCACTCTTTTTCGAATTCGTCGTCGCCGCTGCAGAAGACTCTCGTGGCGGTGGCGGAGCCGGCGGATCTAGGGCACTCGCCTCTGAATCCGTCGTTGTAACTTCTTCGTCACTTTCACTTGAACTGAAGTTTAATTCTCCCCTCGAATTCTTCCTCAAATAAAGGCCTTCAGTGTGGTTTTGTGATTGCCTAGTTAGTCTCAACGAATTTGGTGATAGCAAGCGTTTATTAGACTTGATGTATCTGTTAGAGTGCGAAGACGACTTTCTGGTATTCTTTGAATTGTAGTTATTGTGGTTTGACTGTGAATCAAGACGAATTAACTTTGTGTTGGCAGACTTCTGGTCCTCTCGGTTCCTGAAAGTAAATTAAAACATGCGCAAGTTGAAAACGTGCAAAGGTGCACTAAAACTCTTAGGAAATCTCTGGTAGAAGTTTCTCAGAAAGGCTCTTAATAATTTTCTAAACCACCAAGACCGAAACTAGGAATTATTTTTACTTACTCGTGTTTCCTTTTAACTGCAATGCCAGGTGAGGTTCTGGGGGTGGAGCTAGTGTAATTTGAAGTTCTAGTTGCTCTCGAGACTCTGGGTTGTTTCCCAGCGCCTTTGGAGGGGTTGGCATCAACGTGGTCCCCCCTAAGCAAAAAAAAGTAGAGTAAATCACACTTGATGTTGATATATCAACGTACTTTAGAAATCATACTTACCGGTCAGTTTTACCGTGCTCCATAGACCTTTGACACCGCAGAGGGCATGCCAACACTCAGTCAGTCCCCTAAGAAATTCTTTGTCGTCTTGTATTTCTGAAATTAAGAAAACATAAAACTTAATTAATGGATGGAATGAATTAAATAATTAATGGAACTCAAATCAGCATTAACTACAGTTCCTACATCCCACAAAGGCAGTACAGCTTCAAATTCCAACCAAATTAATACCGTACCTCACATATTTTATAATTGACAATTGCATAAAAGTAAGCACTATTACGTGTTACCAAACTAAAAACCCTGCACTAACACCAATGTTTTGACTATCCGATATCCGGTACAATATAACTTATTCAAATGGACTTGATTTGGCAACCTGCCAGCTGCCTTTGGAGCAAACTCTTCCTGTCCAGAACCAGCTTTACCTTTGACTCGATACAACTGCGGCAAGCGTACAAGAGCTAATAACAGCAGTCCGAATGGGAAGTAGTATACTTAATACTTACTTATGATTTGTTTACCACCTATCCCTACCTGAAAAAAAAGTTATATATAAATGTGCTATAACTGTACCTGAACTTTAGCTTGTCTTTCCAGCCTGGCAAAATCAGATTGGAATTATTATAACCGCCAACGGTAATGGCATTTTTCGGTAATACTATGTTCTATCCTGAAATCTAATCAAACCCATAAACTGAAGCAAGTAAGCTCTCGAGTTTTGGTTTTTGAAGCAGAATAAATAGCACTTTACTTTAAGCAGTTGAAGTTGCAGTCGTTGTGTCCAAACTCTCCAAACGAAGAGGTGAACAACGAACTTCTTATCAAACACAAGCATGACCCCATTTTCCGTTTCCGAGCCCGTTCTACACTCAATCCTTATACTAATAATAATTACTGAGTACTGACTAATGACTTGTGCAGTTTTAGTTGCAAAGATACAGTTAGTTCAAGACTCTTGGCACCTGAGATTACCATGAGCGGAACGCACATTATCTAAGGCGCAGGTCTAGTCCTGAAAACTAACCTAGCCAGATTTCCCACTTTTCTTTCTCGTGCTATAAAATGATGCTGTTTTTAATGAAAGATTAACCTATTGCTAGCTTGCTTTTATAAAATCTCCAGTGTCTACTTAGCAATGTTGGACAATGCGTAAATAAGAGAAGACCGAGAATAAGAATTTAATTTACTAACTTAAGTAAGACCAGTAAGAGCATAACATTTAGACTCAGTGGTGTCACTCTGTCACATAAAACACTTTTGTTGGTTTGGATCTATTTGTGAAGGAGTCTATCGGCTTCTAACTTCAAACCTACCTCTATCCGATCGGTCGATTAGAAAATGTGAGGTACAACCATATTGGTGTTCGAAAATAATGGTTCTAAAAACGACAATTCACTAATAAAGCGAAAGCGAATTATTGTCTTTCAGGCATTATGCCATTGTCATTTCAAAAGCTTCGAATTGAGGTTTCAATTTCAATTTGATTCTTTGTATTGTAAATTTCACTGTCAATAGAAGTGTGAAGCAGACCACCTACATTAACACACCTTGTCGAGTACGAATACAGTATTGTATACTCGCACCAAAACCTACAACTCATCACGTCATCAGTCATCACTGACATAACTCATATCTTATATCAATTTAGTAGTGCTGGTCCTACAAGTATCCAGCGACTTCATCAAAACCAATGTCAAAGACTGGACAGGATACACCAATTTTTCAAAACTGAAATAGGACACTATACTTGCTTTCGCTGGTAAACTCCAAAACTCCACGCGAAAGTAAAGCATCTCATTGCAAAAGATGCCTGATTTAACAAAATTATGATTATCAGCCATCATCCAGCACAACTGAACTGCTCGAACTAGACAAAACTAGTGTTCTAAACACATTAATGCCAATTGCCAGACGATGTTCAAATTTGACTTAGGATTAAGTAATCTAACTGGAACTGCAATTAAAATGACAATAAACTTTCTTCAAATTGCCTATAACCTACGCCCTCCATGCCATGCATGCTCAAAACCATTTCTACCTCTATCTTAGTAGAAGCTTACGATTATAGACCCTTCCTCCTTCCTCCAAAAAATGTCATCTGATTATCTGATGGATTCAGCTATAAAACAGCTACACCTCACAATTGAAAGTCACATAAGATTGCTTTTACTCACATGCAATCTACAGAATGTTAATCATGGCCAACCGGAGCCACCGTGCCTTAGTAGTCGTAATCGTGCTGAAACTTGTTGTTCACACTCGAACGTTAGAACACGAGCCTAAAACGAACTAACGACGACTAAACGGAACACCTAGAAATCACATGTGCTAACAGCAGAGTACGGTTTTGTAATTCGCGTCATGTAGGATAGGAAGGAAATCCATACTTGGTTCAAATCACATCTCCCTTGGTACTGTATTCCTCCTTGAGCCAGCAGAGTTTGGCATGACTACACTAAACTAAAAGGAAGGAGAGAGGACCTATTCAGGCAGAGGAACTGGGGAGGCAAAGCAAGGCATGCACTCACATCGCATATGTCTGACTGAGGGCAGGAAAATGTGTGAGAGTTCGTCCATCTCTCAACCACCCGAGCCAAAGAACCAAGAGGAGAAAAATCGATTCGAGGACAACCCATGCTCCTCTATGTTAAAATCCAAACCTGTGACTCAATTCCTTCTTTAAAATCCCGACTCCATTTCCGGACTCAGAGGTCAATTTCTCAAATCGATGAAACCTTGCTTTTCCAAAACCTAAGAACCCATTCATGGTCCCCATCGTCCCTTTGTCTCGTGATGGGAAAACCAAGTGCGTACGTACGTACTGCGTATGTCGTAATTTTTAATACTGACTATTATATGAATTTAAACTTACTTGCTTCCGAGTTGAAACGTTGAAAGAGAATATGAAGATTACTTGTAGTCCCAAGCTGGGGTCAGACGTTGAAACTCACGCAGGCGGGTGTACCTGGCTGGGTCAGGTCCTGGTGGTAGTTGAAGTCATGGTTTGTAGAATGGAGGAGGATGGATTTAGATGGGATACGTTGCAAAGGAGTGTGAAATGTGAACTGCGAGGAGTGCGTGGTGGACTGGGTGGATTTGGTCCTTGTGTTGTGGTGGAGAGGGAGGGTTTGGGTACGGGAGGGATGAGGCAACTCCACAAGGCAAGTGCATCCACCGAACACAGCCCCAGCCACTCCGTCGGTCTCACTCGGCCTCCTTTGTTTATTAAGGACCGCGTCTTTCTTCCTCTTAACATGTCTGGTTTTGACCTTTGGCTCCATCACTTTCGCATATGATTTGTTCCAGGTAGGCTTCGAAACCAAAATGGAAAAGGATTATTTCCAGAATTACCGAATTTCTTCTCTATGGCACTACACGAAATGCCCGGATTCTGCTCCAATGGTGTACATTTTTGATGAGTAGGTACTAAATTTTCAACTTGCAAATTCGATGAATTTGAATTGACAAGATTTAAATGAAAGTTGGACGCCGCTGCGCTGTGGTCACTCCTCTTTCCTTTTGATTTCCATCAACAATTTCCAAACTCTTTACGGCAGAGTGTTGGCGAGCAAGTCCTGGAAGTTGAGATGACGCATTCACAGCATTAGATGCATTTGTTATCTACTAGATTAGGTTACCGTCGTCTTCAGACGATTGTCGGGTTTGATTTGCTCCCGACGTAAGAAAAACGTATGAAGTATGTACATGCAACGCAATGGAAAATTTTATGTGGAATAGTCCATGTTGCAGGAATAATGCGTTTTTGTCTTCGTTGTTGATCGATCGGATGACTCCACAATTGCTATAAATTGGCTCGGTTGCAAATGGGATTGATGAGGGGTTTGGCAATTATAATTCGCTTTCTGGGCCTTCCTTTAATTTGCTGGCACATATCACGTATGGCGTCAGTAGATATGCCTGTCGGAATTCCGTGGACAAACTTAGTGAAAACATTATGTGGAACTATTAAAGTTTCAGGAATTTGTTTTGAAAAACTAACGTCCGGGTTTAAATAGAAAAGGATTAGAAGAAGGAAGAGAAGGGAATCGAAATCCCAATACATGTACCTCTAAAGGTATTGCAGTGAGAATAAACGAAATGAATATTTTAATTTATATACACGTGTAAAGGCTGGTATTAAACTTCAGGCCGGCAGGGGTCTCAAATGTAATCCGAATTCCCAAATGTATACCGTAAATTACCTATTAAAAGCCTCCCCTCTAATAGAAGCCTCTTCCCTAATAGAAGCCCCGTCTGTGGTTGGATTCTGGGACGAGAAGCCCTCCTCTAATAGAAGCCCCTTCCCAAATAAAAGCCCCCGTGTTTCTATGTCCCACTCGCGCATTTCCATTCCGCGGGTAGTATTTTAAACTGAACTTGAGTTGTTTTACATTAACTAAAACCCAGTTTTCCACGCAGCACAATGTTTTGGCTTGAAAGTATTTACTAGAAGCCTCCCCTTAATAAAAGCCCCCGCCCTAATACAAGCCCCGTCTGGAGGAGTCGGTTTTAAATAGAAGCCCGGGGCTTCTAATTGGTAATTTACGGTATTCGCTAGAAAATCGTCATAATGCATAAACGATGTTAGAACGTCGTTATTAGAAGGATCGGGAGGAAGAGTAACAGGCAGTAGCCGATTGCCTGTATCCGATAGACAGTATCCAGCCAGAAGCACCATAATTATCGGCAATTCACAATTAGTTCAAGTCAAGCCTGACGGAGTACAATAACTTGTTTTAATAGCCTCTGGTATGTGTTGTGTACTCGTAATCTATCAACTATCCATAATCAATTACGGAAACCGATTCAATTGTAACACGTCACGAGTGTAATAGCAGCACTAAGGCAGATAATGAAATTCCGCCAATTACATCAAACCTGAAGCCTCAACCAGCAATAGCAAGGTTAACTAATTCCATGGACTATATATTATTTCTGGACTAATGAAGCCCAATAAGCGAGCTGAAGTAGAAGTTAAGTTTTAGCAACAGTGATTCTCAATAAAATTTTGTTATTGCCACGTTAATTGCGATTTAGTGATTGGTCAGATCATCATCATTTTCATTTCAAGCCTTGCATTATATTCAGGTTTTTCCACCCCGTGACAATTTTGCAGCATATCGAATGGTTGGTTAGGAAAGAAAGAAAGGTGGAAAATAGCTGTCGAATTGGAATTTAACAAATCTATTTTTAAAGCAGAAAACATTCATTCACAGGTACGTGGACACAGCAGCCTGTGTTTGACGCGAACCAAAATAGCAGAAGCCATAAAATCCTACGATTTCGTACGTGTTAGACTTTGTTTGTAATTATTGGCTTTGATTGAATTGAAACTCTGTACTTTAGGTATAGGTATTCATTGTATGCTTGCTTTGCTTTTAGTTTTAGTACAACCTGCCCAATCTAACTTGTTTTGTTTGTGCTGAAGGTTTGTATTTATTTTGCACAAAACTGTGGATTAAAATTAATTATAGGAACTGAAACCCCTACAAATTCTAACTACGCATTGTTCTTGTTGAGTTTATTACGTACTTTCTTTGTAAGCGCTTTAACAATCAAAGCAAATCACATTATGTGTAAACAGCTGAGCAAGCAAATTACGGAAGTAAACCTTATTTGCAACTAGCTCGTTCGCAGCTTATTTCATTTCCAACGACAGTTTTTGAGCCGTTCCTACCTTCTTTCTTAAAAATAAAAGGTCAGATAACACATTATGGTAATAATGGCATAAAAAATAAGAATATCATCAAAATATTATTGAACCTCCTCCAAAACCTCTGTAAAATAATACTCGTTCGTATAGGATAGAGCTTTAATATTTGTGCTTCCGTTTGAATTATCTTTGGCCTACTTTCAGCGACGGCCGACTGGGTTACGCATGCTTTTCCTGGTCTTTTGTGTACAATTCCTATCCAAATCCAAAATTCGGAATCCCCGACCGACAACCATTTCATTGCCCTCGCCCTGCACTAAAACAGCACAGGGAGGAGTGGTTTGGTTGTGCAAGCAAAATACACAGCGCAGCATTCGGTGCAATTTCCACCAGCTACAGCTGGCTGGGATGAGCAAACACACACTACGCAATGCTTACGCACAGCTGATTCCACCTCCTCGCCTCGGCATGCATGCGGAGCCCAGCCAAACTGGTTGGACCCGACAAATATTTTTAGGAAATGGAATGTTCATTTCTTTCTAATGCACTTTTAAACGCTTCCTAAAAATACTATTGCAATGAATGAATGAAAAATTTGTCTGATGTCTCAGGCTTCAAAAATAATGAACTCATTAGGCGGATTGAAAAAGAAATTAAGAACTGCGGCCCAATGAATTTAATAATCACTGCCCGCAAAATTCTTCAACCCATATGCCTTCAGTCGCATGTCGCATCTTCAACAGCATGACATGATAAACTCATGACAAAAAAAACATAATATTTCAATCAAAATAAAGGATTAGTTTTGATTGTTGTCCGTATAAAGGATACATATAATTTTATTTCGTCATTTAGTAAACATATTGCGTTGCGAGTTAACTTCCATACAATAAATCAATATTTGCGGACTATATTTGGTTCGCTCTTCCGGGTGTTTCAAATAAGCCACTAGATTGGCAGCCAAGTCTCAAATGTAACAAAGGCACCATATTTAAGCATTTAATTACATAGTAATAGCACTTTATATACCCCACAATTAACTTGCTGATGCTGACAGCATCCCGTACATATTTGGCATGCGGATAATGCAAAGTAAGTTATCGGGAAATAAGAATAAATTGTAAATATTGTTATGCTTGCTATATAACCTACGTACTACTGTTGTCAATGTCAGCAAATCGGATTGTCCCTTTGCTAGCTAGCATTTACATGATTGTCTGTTTGAAATGCACCAAATATTCAGACTAAATACAACAAATAAGTCGGTGGTTATGGACATGCGCTCAGCATCAATAACTAATCCAGCATTAACTATACGAAAAAACGTTTGATTGTGTGATCGCCCTGGTTTAATTGACTTACGCACATCACCTTGCAACTACTAGCTACAGTTTTTGATAGGTCGGCGTAAGTAACCAGAGCCACCCTCTAAAATGCTATGCCTTTACAACTTAAAACAAATCTCGCGTCGCCATTTTTGCACCCTATTAGAACTAAAATTCCACTATTACTGCCAGAACAAATGTATTCCAAATGCAACTCTATGTCGGAAAATACAACACATTCTCCAGAAACTGTCAAAATATTATGTTACTGTACTATCTAGTTTGATTACACAAGATATTGGCAAGACGTTAAAATATACTTCCAAAAACCTTAAGCATATACATTAGAGTTGATGACTGGGAAATCGTTGCATAAAATTAATAGAAAATGCAAATTCTACATTTAGGTTTGACATTTGTAAAGCTTCGTTTGCTGTGTTTTTCAAGGGTTTCGATGAAGATAAAACCAAGAGCTTTTCCCTATTTAAATGTATCTTGACTCGCCGATGAAACCTATCAGAGTTTGAGGCAGTGGTAGCTGTGGAATTAAATCCAGGCGGACGTATTGACGGATCACAAATCGGCTAAGATACTTCAAGGACTTGACCTAATGTATTCGACAATACAGGTTACATTATCACACTTTTATGATATTAATAAATAACAGTAACAATTACTTCTGTGAAGCGAGACACAGGTTGGGAAAGGCAAACAGGGTAAGAAGGCACATCTGTCCTTCTAGACTTGATATAGCAGAATGCTCCTTGCTGGGAAGTCGTTATCCAGTACTCAATTAGCTCGGCAACAGATGGAAAACATTCGGTCTCCGATGAGTAGAAGCAGAACAATCCGTTTCTGTACTCAATTCTGGTGTGAAGTGTTTTTCCGTTACTAGTAGAGTACAAATAAAGAGTGGGATCATAATTTTCATAAATAACACATTCCAAATTCTGAGTGCAGTTAGTACAAACTATTCAAATTCAAGTTGTTCGATACTAAAATTTGAATATATCAATTCACCTGTTGAAACTTAAGCTGAGCAAGTAATGATCGGATGACGAATCTCGAACAACAAAAGCCCCATCCGATTCTCCTTTGAGCTTTTCTTCTGCCTCGTCTTTGGACAGCCCACCCCAATACCATCCATAGTGTAATATGTCACACAACTCACTAGTCAGCGCCTTTGACCTCAGTGGAACGGAAACTACACTCTTAGGCGTTTCCTTTGAATTTGGCACTATACCCGAGCTTGTTGAAGCACGACAAATGTTGTTAAGAGAAGCATTACTGGAGTCCAACTCCGTTTTCATAATGCTGCTGTTGTTGAAGGCCTGGTTTTCTTGAATGTCGTTTCTATAACTAAGTGGTTTCATGAACGAATCTTCCAACAGGTCGACACCGTCCAGGCTATGCATACTCTTCGGTTGTGATGAAGTTAGTGTCTTGTCAGAATCGTACCATTGAGTAGGTGAATTAAACATTTCGTTTCCAGTTAGCGTGATGGCACTGTTGTCACTACTTCTGTTGGAGGGAATGCAGGGACCTGCAATGAAGTAGGTTTAATTATACACAAAAATGGCGTGCACGCACATCATGATAAAATGACTAAGTAAGACAAGACATTATTCATTCAACCAATAGCTTCGCAAATGCAAACGAGATGATGCAACGTACTACACCCCTTAAATATTCTCATAAAACTTCGGGCGTCGCGTCGATGTCAGTCAAAAGTAATGAAACATACTTCTAAAAAATTATACTTTTAACAATGCCGTACCGCACTGCTTAGATCATAAAATAGTCTCACCAAAATCTGATGACTTGGAATCCACAATTCGATTGCCTCTGTCTCTTTTCCGCTTTTGAAATTTTGCTCTAATGGTGTAATACAGGCGTACGGCAGGATTTTTAGATGTTTGGGGAGAACGCTGGACAAGGGTGTCATTCTGAGTTTCAGCATGGTCCCTTGCTGAAAGGCCATAAGTACTCACTGATTTAAAGGCAAATCCATTTGAGGAATGTGTTCCGTTGTAAATTGAATTAGGTCGAGAACTTTCAGAGTCGACCTGAAAATAATAAAAAGATGATGAAATACGTTCTTCTGTATAAACTATTTCATATCTTGCTAATTCTAAAATGCACTATTACTCTACAATCGAGAAAGGTCGAATTGTACTCTAAATAAAAGTGTTACAACAGTCATTTATAGAATTAGCTCACCAAATCAAAAAGTGACACGGAATTCTTTTTATTATCTACTGTGATCGGAGTGCCAGTCGAATTTCCTTGCAATTGGTGATGACTTTTATAGCGTTGACTTTGGTGACCACCGCTGGATTGAGATTGGCTTAAGCTTCTTGTTGAACTCAGAAAATCCTTCAAACTTTTCAGCTTTCCGGTTTTGGTAG
The DNA here is from genome assembly GCA_036851895.1 of Orthonychiurus folsomi. NCBI lineage: Eukaryota > Metazoa > Arthropoda > Collembola > Poduromorpha > Onychiuridae > Orthonychiurus > Orthonychiurus folsomi. The sequence continues at coordinate 494 of JAAXYW010000544.1, read as the reverse complement.
AGCCCATCTTGTCTTCAATTTCTGTTGATCCAGCTTTTCATCAGTTCGGGTCTGTAAACTAGACGAGATGGCTATTAGATTGGAAAAACTTGAAACACATTTTAAAAATTGCTTCCATTCTCAAACATTGATATATTTATGTTATTTCATTTAGACAATTTGGTTTCGGATGACCATTTACTGGGAAAGTAATTGACTGCAGTTGCAAATTACAAAGCTTATAATTAGATTGGTAAGCACCTTGTAAATATCAATCTCTACAGCAATGATAAGCGAAATTAAGCCTGTGCTCTTCCAACATAAAATCACAAGACCAAACCTAACGAACAACCATCGGTTGGATGATCGAATGAGGCCCAAAGCTAAAATAAAACTAAGCAATAATGCCAAATTCGGTGGAAAACTTTGAGCTATAACATAACATTGCATACCTGAATGATTGATGATGACTCAAATCAATTATTGTCAGCTCGATTGCTTAATCTTTGTCGTCA
>JAAXYW010000543.1:0-34783 GCA_036851895.1 Orthonychiurus folsomi | reverse complement strand
GAGCTCATTTGTCTTTCCCTTCCACTTCCAAAATTCCCATTCCCACAACTAGCTACTTCAAAGGTCGTGTGAACTGCAAAATGGAGGACTTGCATTGCATTGTGAAGAGCAAAAAAAAGCTATTCCTAAGCTCAAATTGAACTAGGAAAGGGCGTCAATTTTGAGTCAAATTGAGAATTCTGAGCAAGCTATTCTTTGCAGTGCAGTTTCTTGAATCCACTCTGGCAAATCTTACTTTAATTTGAAGCATTGTGTGTCTTTTCTTGTAGTCGGTTCGGAGACAAAAAATCAATCCCAGCTAAGAAAATTGTGTAAAATATTCCCGGCTGATTTACAATTTTTTCCTTGCACGGCTGCACTGATTTTTCCCAATCGCCACTGCACCGACAAAAGAAAAGAAAAAACGGAACGCGTACGTAGTTCAAGCTGTGAAGTTAGTGAAGGCCTTAGCATTGGATTTAGATGGTGAGGTTGTTCTATCCTGATTGAATCAACTATCAATCACTCTCGGTTCATCGACCAAAACTTGATTCGATCATGAGAGGGACTGAAAGGGACGCGGACTTGACTGTGACTCTACAGTGACGGTGACAACCACAATCCTGAACTCCTTTCCCTTCCCTCCTTCACTTGAATCCTATTATGTATACGCTATTCCCAAGCACATGACTGGCTCCCACGACAGCTTTCAACCCAGTTTCCTCCACCCACAGTACTCGTGCATGCTAAAACTGCTGACACTTCTCGTCGGATCACCGCAGAATACTTTGGGAAATGTCAGCCTTAATTTGGTTGCGATTTGAATTTTAAAATAGAATGTATATACGGCCTACGTAGTTCCCTATGTCGGTTTTCACTTGTTTGGGCCCTAGCTCACGCAAAACGAAGGGATTTTGTATATTTTATTGAAAATATGAGCTAATGAAGAAGTCATGGTAAGTTATTTGACGTCAATAGTTAATAATGAAATTTATTATGCACCTTTGCCTACTGGTCGTCCAAATTATATTCTTTGCGATTTCGAGAAAGTTCTAAGAATCCACCACCCACGGAATCCTTATTAATAATGTTATTGTCATTTCTTGGACTCCACTCATTTGTGCAAACAAGCTGAATTAAGTGTCATTTCTAGCGAATTCTATTTTTAATCAAACTGGCTCAATGATTTACCAAGTAATCACGGTCATGGCTCAATATTTATTTGATGACAAGAAATTGGCCTTTGATAAAAATTCTTAGAAGTTAAAGGGCAAAATTACAAGTCAGTCATGTCAAATCACAATACCATAAAGCATGACATGGAAATTACACAAAGTAAATCAATTCCAAAGAAATGAGATTAATTGGTCACAAGTGTTAATTAAATTTTAGTTGGAACTGTATGAAACCTGGAACTTGTTCTTACAGACCCTTCCCATCATTCGCAGACTTGAAGGTGTTAGAAAGGGGAAAAGGTCCAAGCGCCTGTAGTTGTAGTAAGCTGAGCTGAGGATGGAAATACGAAATGCGGTGAAAGTGTTTATTGCGTTCTCAGTAACTTTTGAGGCATTTGCAATATCGCAGAAAGTTTCTCGGCTCGGTTGCGGTCTGACTCCGCTGTCTTCAAAGTTCACGCCTTCTCCTCCTCCCTGGAATGGAGGGAGGAACCTTATTAACAAAGTTATAAATCCTTCGAGGGTAAAACTGTTTGACGTTTCAAACTCCCGCAAGTCAAGTGCGGGGACTTGAGCTGGGCTTCCTAATGGTTGGCCCGTGTTAATTTTTCAACTACTGTAGCTCCTGCTCTATACTTATTTGTAGCTCCAATTTGACGAGCTTGCAATAATTGCTCCATTAATTAGTAGACCTTCACTCTAGGTTATGGTTGAGGGTAATGAAGTGCAAATTTTCTTACATAATTCTTTTCCTGGCCCTCGCTCTCTTGGAAATTGCTCAGTGGAGTGACGTACACATTTTGCATCTTTTGAATAGGAACTTTCAGCCAATTGAATTTCATTGGGTTCTACAGGACTGTACGGTTCCAAAGTTTTCACTCTAATTAAACCATTCCTCTACTTTTAATTGCTGGCGCTTGCTGTTTTAATTAGTTTATGACTCGTCATTGTCACAGTACTGCGTTTCTGTTGGTCCATTCGCGAGGAACGTGGTTTATGGAAATACAAAATATTAAAATTTGCAAATGTACCAAACTTCCAAACACACGGTTACTTTTTGATCAGGCTATTCTGTGCAGCTAGACACAATCCAAATTGGAAGTTGACTAATTGAATCCAGGACGAACGTTTTGCTTTGGTTGGGTTTTGTCGGAAGAACTAATTATTATATTGCAATGCACACACGACAACAAAGGCATATATTGCTGAGGGCCGCACGTGTTTTTTTTTCATAAATATCATGAAGGGATTCGCCAACGAGGACAAAACTTCAGCTCAGTCTGCCACTCCTTAATTAATAATTAAAATTCATTCTGGGTCGCACAACTACAGGCTCAAAGGATTTCTTTGTTGCTGTTCAAGTGCTGGTATGCCAGAAGCCTAAAGTATCACTAGAGTTTTGTGCTTCTCCCAGCAGCATATGTACAGTTGCTCAAATGCACGGACTGGATGTATTGAATTTCACTGGGAAGACTGACTGGTCGGACTCTAAAATTCATGAGTCATTCCTCCTTGGTTGTCGCATCTATCTACTAGTGATAAACTTTGGAAAGTTTTATCCTCAAAGTTTTTTTTGAATAAAATTGGTTCACCCGAGCTGAGTGAAAACTTTCAGGGGAGGACGGGCTTTATTAGCGTGCTGCATTGAGATGAAAGTTTATTTTCCTCTTACTCGTATTTCCATTGAAAACATAGAAGATACTAGGGGAGTTCATGCCCCAAAGCATCACTTTGGACATCCAATGATTACTTACACGTCCTAGAATTTGTTCAAAGAAAGCTTCTTTCCAATCCACAATTTAATGAGATAATCTTGGCGTGTTAGCCGATTCCGCATTATCTGGGCAGCAGAAACGAATCTGCAAACTTTTTGAGGTGAATTCCATTGTTGAAGCAGTGACCGTAGTCGTTTTTGAACAAATTAAGGCATAAATTCGAATTTTCTACTTGTGGCATTAATTTTTTATGTGAATTTGAGCGTACTGAAAATGCGAATTTGCTAATTCTAAGTCCTGAAACATTTGCTTCAGAGAATTATTTTGAAAGTGCGAATTGAAACTACAAACAATTAAAACACAAATCCGGGATGTGGGGCACACGTCCAGCGCTAACTTTTCAATTTGGTTACCATCAAAGTTTAGAAGCGTCCAGAATGATCAAAATTCCCAGACGAAAGCAACGGGAAACAATTTAGAACAAACAAAATTACATTTCCTTTCCCTTTGAAACTTTACCATTCCTGGACCAGGAGCCGGTGGGAGTCCTGGAATCCGCATTGGGCTTTGTTTACTTTTTAGGTGACTTGATTGCTTTCCTCTTCCGTTCTGTTAATGTACCATCAAATTGGATTAAATGTGTAGTTGTTCTGTCTGCAGAATGAAAGTGCCCTGCAATGCGGTAAAAGGAAAACTGTGTTTTTTTGTGTAGAATTCCTTCAATGATCGAAGCGCATTTATTATCCTTCGAAGCATCGGTCTCACAAACTGACATTGATGACAGTCACATAAGTAAATGCAAGAGCAAATGTTTACTTTGTGAGATCTTTTCAGTGTACCTTGTAAACGTAAATTTACGTAATCCAAACGGGATTACGTTGAAAAACAGAAATTTGACTACGAGTGTCTGCAGCCAAAACAATGGAAAGGTCAGACAGATATTTACAAAGAGCGGAAATGCTAATGCCGATGTCCTAGGTTCTACAAAAACTTTTGATTGTCTAGCTTTGCCATTTGTTGTTTACAAAATATTGAGTTACATGGCAAAGTTTTGCTTATCCAAGAAATTCTTCGTCTCTCCGACATACCTTGAGAAAGTAATGGAATTAAAAGTTGGAAGTCCTGAAGGAAGTTTGTGGGACGTACGGCTGGAATATTTTATTAGCTTCAATAAGTAATACGATCAAAAACAAAATTAAATGAAGCAATACAAGTCCTTCTGATGGAAAGAATCCTGACTTTATCCTTTTTTGTAAGGTCGTAGGTTACATAGAATATTCAGTATATTTATTGATTATTTCCAATATGCAGAACGTAAATATAAAACTGTGTGTATAATAGCATAGCCACATGTTACCAGTGCGGTGTCTGTAAAAAAAGTATAGGATTTAATGGGCACACAAACCCAGCGTCAGTTACTCGTTCTCACAACGTCTAGCTGAATAAATAGTACATTGGATTCAGGAGCGAGTACACCGAGAAGAGATCATTTGGAAGAAGTGAAAGTCAAGATAAAAGGTGAAAGCCATGAATTCCCTCATGCGTTCCATGCTGTAATGTTACGTACGACGAGTCATGCAAGTCGAGGACTGCTGGCTCAAACGCTTCAACTTTTCCTTTTCCCGCTTTGCCGAGAGTGACTTTTATGTTGAAGGGGAGAGGCACTTGAGTAAATGTAAAATAATGGTGACGGTTATTGTTGTTTTTTTAGAATGGGAGTACGAGGGGAAAGGCGGAGCAGGTGACGGTGAGGATGACTGGGACAGCCACAGCAGTCAAGGAAATCCAAGTCAAAAAACTTTAAAGGAAACCCTCGACTTCCCTTCAACTCGTGTAGGACCCGCCACCTGGCAAGATGCCACTGGCTCCTGGTGGCTATTCGGCGGCCAAGGGCCAAACCCAAACCCGGAAATCCCCAGCAACAACTCCTCCATCCAATTTTTGAGTGACCTTTGGATGTACTCCACGGAAGTCAATCCCGCGGCCTGGAAACCATTATTTTCAACTCAACGGTCCAAAATCCCCCTCTCATCATATCCTGATAATCTCGCCTTCCCTATCCTGTGTGGGAGTTCCGCAAATTCCCATGTCACTGTATTCGGCTACGGGAATACTCGCCAGGACCCCGACCCCGGTCACAATTTACTATTTACGGACGACAATGTAGTTTGGCTCTACGACATTCCTACCGCCGCCGCCGCCACGAATCCCGCCCATAAATCCTCGTCCTCTAATGAAAGCGGCGCAGACACATTCAACGGGATTTGGACATCCTACGTATGCTGTGACCAGTGCCTCCCGGACGACAACACGACGACGTTGGAATTTTGCCCCCATTTCTCTGATGCCGTTGACTCGGAGCAACCGATTATTTGGTGCTCAGATGATTCCCTCATGGCACTCCAATTAACCCCAAAATCCTCAACAGTCACACAGCAATCCAAATCTTCAATTGAGAGCTCCTTCAAAAATCAAATCCAAAATCCATTCCCGCCAACCACGGTTTCCCCGACATCTCCTCCCGCCGTCTCACCCTCACCCGCCCTCCACAGAATCCCATCAGCTAATGCAATTCTGGAAAATAAATCAAATTCCAATTCCAGCAAAAAATCCTCTGTCATCAACTCAGGGGGTAAGGGGACATTAAAAGGTGGGTCGGCGGTGACGGCCCTGAGGGAAGAACCACACAGTTTGAATTGGTGGAAATTTGATTTGGGGGCCACGGAATGGGTGAAAATGCCAGGGGTTCGGCTACCATCAGAAGAAATTGGGACTCAAATCCTGGGCCCAAATTGTCGAACTGTGAGTGACGGCGCCCACGTGTACATCCTGTGTCCGCCGGGGAAGGAAAGGAAGTCGGATCCATTGATGAGGGATGTGTTTGTATTTGACCCGTCGATGGAGTCCATTTCCTGCCTCCCGACCCTCACCCTCAACAACGGATTCCGAGATAAAAGGATTTGGCAATTGGGGCGCTCCGTTCTTCACGCCCTGAGAACTCAGAACAATCAAACCATCATTTTCCTGGCGTATCAAAAACTACTGGACCTTTGGATCCATGACCATTCGACGGGGCGGTTTTCTGCCGTTGAAAATGTTTGGAAGGGGTCAACCCTTCACAAGTTTCAAACTTGGAAGTCATTTTACAAATTGAGGATCACAATTACGGAGGAAGGGAAGGACTCGGATCCCTTGATTGTATTCTTACCCAATCCCCGCTCCAAACTCTTCACCTTCAATGACCCTGCCCCTGACTCCCTCACCACCTTTCATATCAGGATTGAGTCGGATCAGTCCGTATTTTTACCTTCCCGAGATGCGTCATTCTTGATTAATCCTGGGGATCAAGTTTCCAATTCTTCTTCCCCGACGGAAGAACAGTCGTCTGAGCCGCTTACGTCAACGTCAAAGCCAAACTCAACTTCAACTCCAACTTCAACCCAGACCAACTTAATTGGAAGTTTGGTGTCCGGGACGATGAATCCAATGCCAATGTCTGGGAAAGGGAAGGAGATGCAGGCGGCCGCCACTGGTAAAACGAGTAATTTAATTGATTCCAAGTCCACGGAGATGACGAAGGTAATTTTGGAACCAGCCAATCACAGCAATGTCAATGACAATGGATCCAAAATCTTGTCGATGTCGAAGGAACGAAGATTGAATGCCAGCGTCCCTGTCACTAATACAAATACCAGCATCCCTAGGGGTAACGTTACTACGGCTAGTTTTTCAGCTCCACTCCCACCGGTCACCCATACTCACAGCCATGTCGTCGGACTAAGTAAACAGGCATTGGGAATCAAACGGGGTTTTGTCAAAGGGGCCGCCACTTCTACGACGATCGATCCACAAAGGATAGGGGAATCGGATCCTGGAGTCAATAATGAGAGGGTCGGTGGAGGTGGGGGAAAAGCAAAGACTACTCCAACTGTAGTAGCCATGAACCGTAATTACAGTAATGAGAATCGGAAGAAGATCCCGAAAACGAGACTTCCGCCCCCAATTCAGGCGTCAAAATCCAACAATTCGGAGGAGGAAATCCTCGCAATGGCTGTCAAAAATAATGATAAGGAATTCCATGCCAAGATAGAAAATGAACCGCCGCAAGCCATGCTCCAGCAAATCATTCATGACGGATATGGAAATTCTAGTCAAAGGACGGAGAATACAACGCCATCAAAATTTTTGACTGCGACCGCGGAAAAAGTGACAATCCAGGAAACGGGGGCGAGCACGACCCATGGCGGAGGGGAGGAAACGGATGAAGAAAGAAAAAAGGGAAATGATTCAATCAAGATTGACTCCCCTGAAAACGATGGCCGAGAGGACAACAAAGGGCTCACTTACAGTTCTTCGGAGGTCCTCCTGGATCCCTCCACAATTTTAGGATCAGATGGAGATTCCATGGCGATGGGGAATGGGATTAGTGGGAGTGACGGGAGTCCTTACAGCTCAATGCTCTTCTTTGCAATTTCCATTTCATTCTTTGCGACGATTGGAATTGTTCTTTTCTTCAGGTTAGTTTTTTCAGTCAGTATCTTTTATAGTATGGTTAGTATGTATGTGTCCCTGTTATATTAAGTAGGAACTATTCTTTGTATTATTTCAGACGTTGTGTCAAGTGTCCGCCCAGAAGACAAAGTGTCTTACTCAAAGAACCTCCGCCGATCCGCTACTCTGTCATCCCTGATGAGCTTTCTTATCACACGCCCATCGTTTGAACCCGACTGAAAAGAGCCCTCACCTACCACCGTATTTGGTATTCCCTAAAGTCGATCCGACTTTATCGGAAAAAACGTATATCCTTCTCCAATCCCCAGGTCTGGGATTTTAGGAGTTATTTACCTGTCTGCCAAAACTAAATTGAAACGACGTCTTGAATTCTCATGCATGCACAAATCCTTTTTGCGAAAATCCTCAACTACTACATATATAACACTTATAAACTTTGTAATGAACCGGATTAATGGATGTATGTATTTATTCCTGGTGAGAATGTAATTTCCGATCTCATCAGTTTTGTTGTTGAGTTCGGCGTGAAGGCGTATTGGTAGGCAGGGATGATGACATGTAATTAATCTTGAGGAGGATGTGAAGCGGACGACCAGCGATGGCGATACGTTGTGTTGTCAACTTCTACTTCAAATACCTAGAACAAAGCGAATTAGCAGTTTAGTTTATGGCTCATGGTAATTTCACAAGGATTTTGTATGCAAATCCGTTAGAAGTGCTAAGGTTCCCACGTGGAGGAGTCTGTTCTTTGCAGAATTCCAGGAAAGCGAGTGTTTTGTGTTACGTATGAGTGGACGTGAATGAATTACGAGTAGATGAGAAGATAGGGAGGAAGAATGGAGTGTTATTTGCAATTATCATCCTGTCAGGCAAGGACATATGACAGATAATCCATTGTAATGTACGTAAATATCCCGAGTCGTCCGTGAGTGTCAGGAGCAGGGTGCTTTTTACGTAACGTAACGTACGGATGCCAATGGCATTCCATTTTCTACGGACGCTATTAGTACATTTCTAAACGTGGAGGGAAACTCCACATGCCACACTTTCCCTCCACATTATTATCTCCCATTCCTTCTCCCGGGTGGTCTCCGTGTTTTACACGTCCCCACGTGCCAAGTGGAAGTATGTTGTTTTTGAAACCACATGGGGGGATTGTACGAAAGGGCTATTGATTTTGTCGGACAAAAACGGCCGAAAGGCTAACAAAGGAGGAGAGGACAGACGGAGATCTAAAACCCGGCAAACCCGACTCTCATGTGTAATGTAAATAAATGAACAAATGGCTCTATTAAATTCCAGGGTGTGTGTTGTATGCGTGCCGGCCGCGTGGATGTCAGTCTCAGATCCTGTGTCATCCGTTGTGTACATGTAGTAGTCTCGGCTTGTCCTGCCAAATTCTCCTAGTAATCCACTTTCCTGCCATGTAAATTGTTTAGTGTAAAGTAGTTTTCAAGTATTTAAAATAGGTTTTACGACTAGTAAAGTAGTTGATGGTAGGTAAGCAAAGCCTGAGGACTGATGCGAGGATCTAATGTTTAACATCGCGTGACCCGTTAATCCTTATGGCACAGTTTGCTAACCTTGCACTGTCGAATGCATACATGTAAATATGTAAATAGAGCTTTCTCCAATTACTTGTAAAGTTAACGAGCCAAATTAAGTAACGTGGTCCCGTAGATGTATTTTGTAACATATGTTGGCTAAAGAAGTAATGTAATTTAGTCGACAGTTCAGATTAATTGGACTTCAATCGTATTCGTGCATACAAAGAACCAGGGAGGGTTACATGTATCTAAACCGAAGCAAATGTGATACTCAAATGTACAGAAAACCTTTTTAAAAGTAAGTATCACTCTGTAATTCATGTAAATTCAAGTGTGTGGGTAACAATAAGAAATGTTATAGGGCTATTTATTTACGATGATATTTAGTTAAGTAGCTTTGCAGAGGGTAGGTCCATGCTGTAATTACAAATTAATGTTTAAAAAAAATGAAATCGTACAAAGGTAAAACGGTTGTTAGTGCGTGTTGCCATTATGTTATTGAGTATTCCAAGCAAAATGCTTCAGAAATGGGAGGCCTCCAGCGAAAATGGAACTTTGTCGGAAACATTTAAGTTGCACCGCATCGAATCCCATCGTGTAAATCCCAGTTTCCCTTCAAAAGGATGGGTCCAACTGACTGGAATCGCTCTAGTATTTATTAGTATGGCAGCCGTTTCCCCCGGTAAATTGTTATTGCGATGATTGAAAAACTGGCAGTGGTTTATGAAGTCTAAATAAATAATAAAAATATTTGGATTGAGCTCTTGGGATAATTTACTTTTCTAGCCCGGATGGATCGATTCAACCCGGGAAGGCACGGCATTTATTGCGACTCTAAATTTCTGTGAAAATAATTTGATGGTTGACCTTGTTTGACTTCCTTCCGCCTACTACAAACAGAAGTGGAAAATTCCCACTGCACGTTTCTGGAATTTCAGATGACTTCGCAGTGAGATAGCATAGCATGGCATGGGTGTGGGTCTGCATTTTATAGAGCAAGCTGAGGAACTCCTTTCACAGCCTCCACTTGGCTGTATCAAGATTTGATACTAAACTAAAAAGAGAAAAACTACTGCGTATGAAACCTCGATAGCAGATGGTGAGTTAGCCGGCAACTTTTCACACACGAGTACTTGGGTTGATAGACGTTGGAGTGAATTTTAGTTTCTTTCCTCATTTTAAATTTTGAGTTTCCTTTGAAAATTTTCAAAAGAGGGAACAGAAAGAAGTTGCAGGGCCGGGGCAGTGAAGAAGGGGGAACTGATCATCTGGAGAAATGAAAGCAAAAGATAGCACAGGAAAGAAAGCCAAGTTTTTTTAGGGTTAAGGTGCTTGGATTGGTTGAGAAGGGAGTGCATAGGCAGTGGGGGAGTTATCTCTCGACTTTGCAATTCGTATCTCGTTCCCCGACAGGTTTTTCTTCCTTTCTTCTTTCCCCCTTCTTTTCGGCACCCACGAAAGCCGTATCTATTCATAAGATTCCTTGCAATTTTTCACTCCAAAGGATCCGCTGCTCCTTTTAAAATCTGAGGAAGGGTGAACGGAAGGCGACGTGTGCACGTATGTAGTATGTATGTGTGGCAATGGCAACATTTGTGACAAGGCTTGATTCCCGACGAGACTTAATTCTGGCCCAGGTTCGGGAAGGGCTTTTACGTTGAATGTGACTTTCCCGTAGGGACATCCCATCGTACCTACATTGCTCCCCCATCTTCACTGTAAGTAAACGTAGAATGGGTTCCTTTTCGCCAGCTGACTTTGCGATCACGTTTGTTTTAAGGAGAAATCCTTCCTTGGCGGAAGAAGAATTGAGAAGGGGAGTTTGAATGGACAGACGTCCTTTATAAAGCATAGGATGATCTAGCCAACTCACCTTTCTCTCTTGAGAATTCTTTATATAGAATTTACTGCTCACTCCACACTTCGGGATCTTATTAGTTGATGGATCGTGCTGCGATATGTTAACTTTCTCCTCCTTTCGGGATGAAATGATCAATCGCTCCGTTGATCACATGACCCAAGATTTAAGACAAGAGATAAATTAATATTTGTGCATTGCATTAGCTTCAGCCGTCTTTGAAGGCGCCGATTTGTTGTAAAGCTATGGTTACCCTCCGCCTTTCAGTTGAAATCTGTTTCTCTGGGTTAAGGGCTCCTCATAAATCCCAACACGGGCGAGCCGCCAATTCCTTTAGGTTAACGGAGTGAATAACACATTCGCAAAGGCCTCCATCCCAATCTGTACAAATAGCGTAATCTCTCCTCGTTTTAGGTCATTTGCCCCAACACCATGCCATAAATAATATGAAATGGAAGATAAACCATGTGAAACCCATGCATCAATGTGGAAGAGGAGGGAAGCGCGAGGCGTGCCTTTCTCCATTCCAACCACTTTTCCATTATAATCGCGGTCTCAAGAGTCAACGGATGAGAAACTCAGTTCGACTTTAGGAAACGAATGTATTCCGTGAGGTAACCAGACTCGTCGTCACAACCACAACTTAAGAGTCACGGTTACAACTTTCCCTACCCTTAAGTGATAGCAAGCTATAGGATATTAGAAGCCAAAACTATAATGCAATTGAAGAAAGTAATCTAGTTTTGATCTTTTTTTTTGGAAAATCCGGCATTTCTTGGTACCCATACCCTTGGTTTGCTTACAGGCACTTCGCATAAATTAAAAATGGCCTGATGTCATCCACGCGGTAAATCTTACTAAGCTCTGGCAAGAATTTTTAATTTAAATTCTGCATTAAAATCATGTGAGGCGAATATGCTTTTAGCTTGAATGTTGGAGTTTGCATGGTTCCCGTTGGGATTAAGGGATCCGCGGCTTGGCCTGCATAAATAAAGGGAGGAAGTCCTTTGATTCATTTGCATTCAATTTAGGATTTTCTGTGACATGAGGAACTCCATGGTTTATAGCCTGGCTCGCCACTGTACATTCCGAACTGTTTGAAGAAAGTCTTTACTTTCTCTGTCGGTTTGCCTTTTGTCCATTATCCTCTCTGAAGACTTACGTTCAGTAGATCTTCCATGCTTGAAGCTCACTTTCGAATTCCACTAAGATAAGAACTAGAAAGGCTAACTTAATTTTCATTACTGTCTCTTCTCGTTTCTCCGTCCATTTTCAGGACTCAGAGAAGTACGATTAGACATGGACTCAAGGAGATGCGTGGCCATAGTTGCTTGAAAGTGAAAGTCTCAAGAAAGCCACTTCATTCGGAAGGTGTACTTCTACTACTTGCCACTCCTACGTGCAATTATTATTATTACTGCTGGGACTTTCTGCTGAGTGGGCTATGAGCATTACCATTGAATGATAATTGTGGTTTCTATGCAAAAGAGAAATAAGTGGATGACTTACATGCCATCTTAAGCATAAACTGTCTGGATTGTACTCGGAGTGCGTGATTACGTCCGCTTCTCTTTCTTTTTTTTCCTCGTGCTCATGTTTGCATTTTAAGCTGAATTAGGCTGATCTGAAGTAGTATTTGGTTCAGTAGGAGCAAAACGAAGTGAAGTGACGTCTCTCGGAATGAAATATGGCTCGAAACATTTGAGACGAGAAAGACATTACACGTTTCCTCTCATCTCATCTATTATTCATACACTCCCATTCAGGTTGTCTATTCCCCTATTAATGCACGTATGTTCATAGCTGTATGCTTTGAGATAAATGCAGGTAGTTTGCTGAATTTGGCCATGTACAGTATTAATATTGACTTGCATCTAGTATTTTGGTGTCTGAATTAAAAACAAGTGTTTCAAATTCACAAAATTTTTTGAATTTCTAATTAGTCTAGTTTGCAGAATCCCTATTGCATTATCTAATATCATGTGGCAACTGAAGTTACAGTATAGAGAATTAAATTGGAATCCTTATTTTAAGAAATTTCTTTCAGAATATGCTTGTGGAAGTGAAAGTGCACTTGCAGACACATCGATTGTGTTGAAAGGAAAGACGGAGAAAACGCACAAATCTATCCCAAAATTCCAAACGACAGATAAATCTTTCTCCATACTCACATTACTTTCACTTGGAAGACTCGTGTGAGGCTAGCGATGCGAGAAAATTGTATAGTCAGTCGCCTCACGCTTTATTCCTTCGTACCCGGATATTGCCGTGGAAAGTGTGTTTATGCTTATGGGTTTACGAACGTTTCTTCACAATCTATTACAATTTCTGATGTCTTATTTTTTTCCTAGAAAAGGGAGCACGAAAGCATTGTATTGTGGATGCAGTGAGACTACTACGGTATTAACTCTACTCGATTTAATTTTGTTCAGCAAAAAAATCCCTTTGATCTTATGTAGGAATTTATTTTTTATGTTCCATGCGGAAACGGGGTGCTTTCCCCATGCGGTGAAACTGTTGAGCGAGTAGCTCGATCCTTAACAGCAGTCAACATCTGATTTTGATTGAATGCCTTGGTTCACCAAATTGATGCATCCTTCCCCCCGTCAAGTCAAATGCTAGAATTAATCAATTCTAATTCCTGCCCTTGTGGTCAGTTAGAAAAATGAATGTGGTGTTTGTGGTAAACTTACATAGACGATGAGGTACATGCAGGATAATTGGAGATGACTGTTTACAAATGTCTTAGAAGAATTTGCGCGAGAGATGATCGCAGTTTCCAAAAAGCTCCCTTCGATAACCCAACGAAAAGACAAAAGCATTCAAATATAAAGCAGTTTTTAAAACAGCTCATAGGTTTTTTTCACACGGATCGAATCCTATGGAATCGGTTTTGTCTGGTTTGAAAGCTCAATCGGAAAATCGAGAGCATCAAAGATTCGCACGGACATCAAAGTCGATTTCCACTTACTTATTTACAGAGGAGAAAGCAATGGGTCTGGATTTAACAGAAACAGACCCGCAATTTCCGTACGATCCCACTGCCCGGCCATCCGAATTCACTGTAAACTGGAATCCCGATTATTATCTACCGCTAGCCCGCCCGCCCTGGAAAACAGGAAGATAAATGCTCAAAAATTGGCTTTTCCGTTTAGTGGGTTTGACTGTGTGGTGCACATCGCCTTGCTTTCGACTGGAAGCGTACATATAAGACAAGCATGCTTCATTACACCATACACACTGAAACTGAGCTTCAGAAAAGTGGATGGGTTTCCTTGGAAGAAATAAATAGAAGCGACTACGTCTCTTCCTTTCATCCTCCTTCACTTAGTTTGAAGTATACACTTCTTGAGTTTCCCCTCTTCAAGAAAGTCAATAAAAACTAATACGGGAGTGCATTATCTTTCACCGGAGCGGAGGTTGCTGATCCTGATTTACGCAGTGGAATGTGGGGAGCAACTCCGGCGACAAAATAATGAGAAAGCCAAATGAGAACAACACGGACGGCTGATTTTCACAATTTCGGGCTTCCCCTGTAGAGGGGGGCCTATTGACAAATTCCATTTTATCAGTAATGCTAGATTCGTCGTAAAACTAAAAGAAGTATGAAGATTCATTCATTTATTATTTCAAAATGGATTTGACTTGGTTTTTTGTGAAAGCAAACTAATCAGTGGCGAATACGATGGAATATGCATGTCTCAGATTTTGTGCCGCTGGTTTGTATGTATGCTTTCGCATAAATTCTCCTCAGACTGTCAGTTTTACAAAGAGGAAGAAAAAATTGAAACGACCCGCAACCTCCCCAAATCGAATGAGAAAAAAGAGATGAATGGAGTTGTTCGCAGATCAGATCAATATCTTTCTGCTTTGGCCAATGGAGATATTGCCACACACCCACGGTTCGGTTGTTTGGCGCGATGCATGTACTTACATTAGTATTGTGAGATGAATTGCCGACGTTAGCACATCACTCTTTTTCTGTTTTTGAATTTAAGCAAATGGATAGAGAAAAAGAACATTTGAAGTGAAGTTGTGTTTCTTATATTTGTTCTTGACGCCCAATTTTTAACTGCTTGTGAGTGACTTGATACGAACGGCGCAGATTCGGGAATCAAAATGACTTTAGAATTACATCAAGAAAATAAGTGATTGGTTATGAACCTAACAGATTATATTGAATAAAATGCTAAATAAAACCATACACTACAAGCAATAAAAACAAACGAACCCAACCGACTCAACACTCGTTGCATTGCATTGTACTGCACGATGCACAAAGCAAGTCCCAAATAATTTACAGAATTCTTGTTAGGCAGCAAACCCAGGTATAATATTAACAGTAAAGCCGGACTTAGGTTGAATGAATAAAATGTAACACCGAAAAACGCATGAATAAAAGCGATGCTTGAGCAAATACATGTTTATAATTGTAATACGTATGTAAGGTATTCCCATTCGACATTACATCGATTTCATCCTAACTTCAGATTCATGATAAAGTAAAATTAACATGGAGTAGACAGCTTACATATGCCACATGTCTGTCTATTCAAGATTCACGGATTACTGCAAAGTGTGCTCTGTGCCGAAAGGCATAACTGCATAGCAATTATTACTTTTAACATATTTTCGTCAAATTCTTATTATTCGGAGGTGTAGAAAGCACAGAAACTATATTTCATGAGATTAAAATATTTTTTTTTACAATTCCTGTTCTACGAATATAAATTTGGACTCCGGCGTTTTTGGTTGCTTATAACATATACGCGTATATCACTTAAAATACATTGAGTTTGTGAGTTACGCAAAAGTTAAATGAAGGGATTGTACTGTTTGACATGCAACTAGAATGCATAAACACACAGACTATGTACTTACTTGTACCTCGTTTCTCACAAATTAGAGGAACCAACTAACACATAGCACTCAAAAATATCTTGGTCAATCAAACCATATACATTGCACATCTCAATTATATGAATCAAACCTGGCTACACACCACATGTAGGAAAGTGCAATTCCCAGAACCCAGATAATATAATTGCTTACATGTTCAATGCACAAATCGTCTAGTTTTTGGTAAGTTATAGGAAGTAAGGACTCGCATTAGACGGAGGGATCACGCGTTCTGAGTCCGGCACTGCATGGAAGATTTTGGCATTTGGACGTTCTTTATTTCCTGGGAATTCCAAGATAGCGGCAACATTTCCACATCGATAACAGTAGTTCGGTGCTGACCAAACGGTAACTACCTTATCATCAAATACGTATTTATACCCTTCGTTCACAAGTTGATGAGCTCGGCAGAGAAGAGTAAGTTCGTTGATCTCTAAAAATTCCTCAGCAACCTTTGCCCCAAATAGCCATCCTGCTCCACGAGGACTAGTTGCCCAGTCATCTATGGATTCTTCAGGATCCGACCAGACTAAATCGCAGAAGGCACCTTCGTGTGGAACTTCTTGTCCTCTGTCAATTGAACGAATCTGATCCAAAGTTACAATTTCAGGGGATAAACCACCATGGACGCATAAAATTTCTTCGTCTATTAGCTGGAAAGCATTCAAGGCAAATTTAGAAAAATGGCCCATTAGAGCTAACGTATGTCAATATTGCCTTCCACTCACAGCTGCAATAGTCAATAGATCGAACACTTCACAGCATGTGCTCCAAGCGTTGGCGTTTCCATACTTATTGAGGCATTCATCTGAAATATAATTTTCCCATATTGAAAGAAATTTAAACGTCCCTCAGCAATATAACAAGAAAATTTTTACCGTAAAACCCGTAAACCTGAGTAATTTGCCTGGACTCGTGGTTTCCTCTAAGAAGAACGATACGGTCCGGGTACCTAGCCTTTAAAGTGAGGAGCCTCGTAAATGTTTCCAAAGAGTAGTAGCCCCGATCAACAAAATCTCCCATGAAAATATATCTGGTGTCTGGAACTTCACCACCCACTCGGAACAATTCCTCCATGTCGTAAAACTGAAAATAGTATTATCCAAGTTGAGTTCAACGTAAATGTAAACTGATCCACCAAAAATGAAAAACTTGTCAATTTTAAAACTGACCTGCCCATGAATATCTCCACAAATGGTGACAGGGCTTGAGACTGGTTGTATATTAGACTCCTCAATGAGAATTTCCGAAACAATGGCGCATAATTTCTGTAACAAGGGATAATATTTTCATTGATTACTAGTCACTAGTTTAAACATCAATACCGATTATTCGGGATGGGTCAGACGGGATTACGGATTGGCAGAAGTCATTAGTCGATTACAGAGATTATGTGGTACCGGTGACTATTAGTTTACTCAAGTCATTATGGATTACTGTAATCCGTAATCCTGGCAGGGATTAAGCACCTCTAAATTTAACTAAATTAACTAGTAATTGAAGCACCGACTAACAGAACTAACCTTTAAGTGATTTTCTGGTAAGTACTTGCAGGACTTGACTAGAGAGATCCATTCGTCAAGATCAACATTATTCATGGCTTACGGAAAGTCGGGTATCTGGTCACTTTTCTTCCCAAGAGAATGATTACTACCAATATGATGAAATGCGGGTTATTACAAGGCAAGGCAAGGGCACGGCTTCGACTTTGCAGATAATTGAAATCAACAAAAATAAAATTGTCAGCTGAGGTGCTATGAAGACGCCACACACCACTGATACTCTGACTCCCTCTCCCAATTCACCGTCAATCCAAGTCCTAACTAAAAAATACCCATTTCTGTGACCAGGGATTAATCAGTCATTAAAATGTGACTGACATGAAACACTCAAAAATCCCGCGAGAGTGAGTTTCGCCCTATGACGCATCTTTTCCAACCTGATATCCAAGTGCCCCATTTAAGCTTCAATGGAAATTTCTCATATTCTTGACATTGGCCAACATAACAGTTTAAGATCTTAGGAGGAATCTAGGATTCAACAACATAACACAGACGCGGAATACAAGTCTAGACTTTTCACACGACCGGGTAGTTGAGCAGACTACGCAACAAATGCACATTTATTTCAAAAATAATCATATTCATTTATTGTAAAATTCATAATGACCTGCACGCTTTCAAAAAATAACAAAATATACAATATACAACCCTAGTAGGAACATCAATTGCCATCGAATTGAACTGTTTCTCGCAGCTGCTGGCTGGAAAATGTTTATTTTTACTTTGCATTTATCTATTGTCCAAATCGTCAGGTTCGGCGAAATTATTTTTTAATTTCTGAGCTTCACTTTGAAGGGCCCTGAGTCGGGGTTCAAGAATAGCAGCCAAATCATGTACTTTCTCAAATTCATTAGATAACAGCTTTAATGTGGTAACAACAGTATCCGGCTTTTCTGGAACAGCGGGTGGTTCTTTCGGTGGAGCACCAGTCCCTGGATTAGTGGATGCTTTTTCCGAACACATTTTACGCAAAACTGTCAAACATTGCACGTCTAACGAATCCCAAAGAGGTAGTTCATCGGAGTCCGAATCTGTTTCAGCGCTTGGACTTGAAGGATGATTCCGGTACTGAGTTTGACTTAAATCCATTGCAATGTTGCCGTCAGCATTCAAAGCCTTCACTGTTGTGAATAAATACAACTTGTTAAATCGTCGTCTTTGCCTAACTAATCAGAGGAGTTCTTTACTGTCACTGTGCGTGATAGTGCTAATTATTGCTTGCTAAATATCATTCGCTTGTTTTTCATCAGACCAGATAGGGAGTACAAAAAAAACTATTGAACCCACGATTAACTGACCAAAACTTGCATAGCACACTAGAGAAAGAAAATTTTTACTAATGCGGGTAAACAATAAGCTTATTAAAGTTTAAGTTTAAATAGTAGCTTATTTATTGTTTACCCACATTGGATTTTACTACAACTGATGTACAGCTGTAGCTGTACTGCTATTCCATTCATTAGCTGTCACCTACCTTACTCTACCACCCTACACTAAAACAATATTGAATTGATTTACTTGTATTGTAACTCACCTCTTTCTTGAAGAATTTCTCCAAACTTAATGGCTGAGTCGTTCCTGGAACAATTTTCAATATCTTCAAGCATTTCTTTTCCAGTCGGTGGATTTGGAAGAACCAATGAGTCCACATCATCCTGTTTGGTTTTAGAAAACAAAGCTTTTACCTTTCCTGCCATTTAAAAACAGGACCGCCGCACCAGACCGACTACTCCAACTGCAGCTGTGTTTTTTCTGTTATGGGTATGCTGCAAATTTGAAATGAGCTAAGTTTCAGTCTTTCAATTAAACCATACATGTATCTGCCGCCGTGCATGATGGGATGGGTTACACGACGACGTAGTGCTAGTCACCTGCTTGCCCGAACGGCAAATAATAAAATACCCAACAAAATTACATTTACTTTTAGATGTTCAAGTAGCGTACGTTTGATTAATAACTTAGTCGTAGTTCTTGAATGGAATGAAGCATTTGTAAAACCTATGTGCATGCAGTATCCTGCTTTTGGAAGACGACTTAGTAAATCAAAGGGGAATACAATTTATAACAATTCATGGGATGAAATTCGCGAGTTTCAGACAGAGTTAACATGAGTAAACCCATGAGTAAAAACTGAAATCAAACCCACACTATTCGGATTCACTAGCACTACTTGGTCTCTCCCACATCAAGAAGAACACACCACCGTTCACAGCCCTCTGAATGAGCTTTTGTTTTGGATTGTAGAATATACATTAGCCCAGACATTAGACAACATGCGGCCACGACAGCGTGGGTTTCGTCGAGATTTGCGAAATTTTATCCTTGTACGTCAAATGCTCGGCTTATCGGTAAAATTATTTTGCAGAATGGAAGTGGAGGCTGAATGTGATGACTCGACTGAGGAGAAAAGAATAAAGACTCCGTGGGAAATTAATTACTCTTCGCTGGCCCCGACCGCGACCCCACAGATAATTCTGCAAGAGTAAGGATGTCTAATTTCGCAACCAAACCCCTACATCATGTTATACTAGCCAAGTATTGGGTTGGACTATGAAGTTGGACTTTGGTTTGGACAAGGGCTTTTGTTGTTTTGCATGTCTGATTTATGTGCGGCCCGGGCCGAGATGAGAGACAGAGATGTGTGTTTGTGCACAGGACTGTCACATTTCGCGTGGATTAAAAGAATAAAGACTCCGTGGGAAATTAATTACTCTTCGCTGGCCCCGACCGCGACCCCACAGATAATTCTGCAAGAGTAAGGATGTCTAATTTCGCAACCAAAACACTACATCATGTTATACTAGCCAAGTATTGGATTGGACTATGAAGTTGTACTTTGGTTTGGACAAGGGCTTTTGTTGTTTTGCATGTCTGATTTATGTGCGGCCCGGGCCGAGATGAGAGACAGAGATGTGTGTTTGTGCACAGGACTGTCACATTTCGCGTGGATTTCTTCCGCCTTCCCTTTCATTCGGAGCAAATCGCGAGGAGTCAACACTCCAGCAGATCCCATTGTCTCAACTCAATCCTTTCCCCCTTTTGCCCTTCTTTATTTTATTCCCCTCATCAACACCTCCACTTGTAGTTTCCAGTCAATTTGACACATTCTTCCGCTCCACAACAATCACGGCGAACTTGATGAATAGTTGCCCGTGCCAGTAAAGTACAGTACAGTTTTTCTGACCAGACGTCGCGTCAAGGGCTCGGATTCCAAAGCTGTGTAAAACCACGTAAGTCATAAGTTAAAAAAGTAGACCAAATGTATTCCTTGCGTGTTCAACGTTAGTGTATTGAAATTATACTAGACCAAGCAAATTAGGTCAAGTTGTATGAGCTAAATTCCGTTAACTTGAGTGCCTGCAAAACTGTAATGTGCAACTAGAAGGCACGGCGGCGGTGCGTGATATTTGAATTGCAAATAATGATTGACGATTCCATAACAGTGCGTTCATTTCGCCTCTCATTTGGTTTTTTTTTAATTTTAGAAAAGACAGACTGCTTACATCCAACGGGAAAGACGAGTTGTACTGTACACATGTATATTGTACATGTTAGTTGGAGAATTGACTAATCCGGAAGACATACCATCGACAAGTGGAAAGGATTGGTGGGGAAACTATTTGATGCAAAAATGTCATGCGAAGAAAGTTGGAGAGATTGCAGCGACTGGTTAACACGCATTGGACTTCTCTCCAGTGACCACCGTGCCAACTGGACTGGAGCAACAATAAAGGATTTGGCGTACACACTTCGAGACGGTGTACAATTGTGTCGCTTGTTAAATCTGGTTGAGCAGAATGCGTTGGACCTCAAAGAGATATCTCAGCGTCCGCAAATGGCACAGGTAATCAGTGTTTCAAAATGTCAATTTTTTTGATAAAATAATACACAGAACTAATTCTAATACTCGTGGAATTACAGTTTTTGTGCCTTCGGAATTATAAGGACATTTCTTCAAGTGTGCAAAAATGTATTTGAACTCAAGGATGCAGACCTATTTCAACCGTCTATGCTATTTGATCTCTCAGACTTCGGCAAAGTTTTATCAACACTTTCTAAGCTTTCTACTTGTCCTAAGGCTAAATGCCTTGGCATTCCGTTAGTTGTTTTTCACTATCAGTCAATTTTTTTTAAATAGCAAAATATGAACGCCGAAATTTATCGTATTTACTTTGTTTCATAGTGGGTTCTTCTGCTGTTGCCGATCGTGCTCCAATCATCGACGAAGAAATGTGTCAAAATTTGGAAGATTTAGCGAGGTATGATAGCACCTTACTTGTGACTTGATTATTTTGAGTTTCTTGATATTTTAGACTTTTTAGATTTGATAAAATAAATTAGGACGTAGGAACCCTTTTTAACAAAAAGATTTCTTTAATTTTAAGTGCTAATGAACCGACGACACCGTCAATAATTTTGCCCCCAAGAGATGCTGAAAATGAAGAGAGCATTTACGAAGAACTATGTTACATAACTTTTCGAATTAAACAGGTTTGAGGCATTTTTTGTATTTGTAAGTGCGATTCAGTGCACGTGCAACCGCTCCAATTTTTGCTATACATGTGCCATAATTATACAATTGCACTTTTTGCGGCCTTTATAAGTTGAACCCTCAAATTAACAGGAGATTTGACAATCCTGATTCTGTTGACCATGCTTTGTGCATGTTTTGAAAGCTTTATATGTTGTCAGTGTGCTTGTTTCCTACATATTTTAGCCAAGGGCCTGAAGAAGTATACGAAGAGGACTACTACTCCGTTGTTGTTCAGGCAGAGGAAGACATTTATCAAGACTTGTGCTATATTGATAGACAGGCGAAACACGTACTGAGTTCATTTTTAACCTATACACTTTACACTCTACAGATAAACCTTCTTTCCTTTCTAACTCAAAGTAATTGATAAAACAGCAACCACAGCAATTATTACATAATAGATTATTCTACTTATTTCGACCATTTCAATATTATGACATTGCACAATGTATACATACATGCCCTTCATGATAGCCATTTGGATGGCCAGCATGCGTCAAGACTTTATGGCTAAATCTTAACAAAACTTAAACTAATTCAATTCGAGGCATGTCTTATTGTTTAATTGATCTGCCTGTCTGCTTTTCTCCATATTCCAATTATTTGAAAAATTAATATTTGTTTCATGACAACCTAGCCTCCTGTCACAGTTCGAGAGAAAAGGGATTACGTCAAAGGGGAATTACTGGAAACCGAAACGAATTACATCGATGCACTCAACATGTTAAAGAAAATTTTTCTGAAACCCTTGTCGGCTATTTTGAAGGAGGAAGACAGAAAAATAATATTTTTTGGAATTAAGGTACTACCGCCGCTCATTCGTTTGGGATGATTCCAATCAACTGGTATTGAGTTGTATATTGGTCTCTCAGGAATTGAGTGAAATTCATACTGGCTTCCTGAGCGATTTGAATCGAGTTCTAGCTGCCTCTGCTGTATCTGCATCGTCATTAAATTCTCTAACCTTAACCACTCTTCCCTATGCTTATTGCAACACCCAGAGTAAAACATTGGGTGATGTTTTTGCACATTGGAAAGAAAAGTTCGTCATTTACGGTGACTATTGTGCAAATTTGAGCAGAGCACAGGGCCTTACGGAAGAGCTAAGCAACAAGAATGAAGCATTAAATCTGGAAATTCTTGTAAGAAAAGCTCAACGACGATGAATCCACTATACAGCTGCTTTTTATTTTTAATACTGAATTAATTAAACATTAATATAGAGATGCGAAAAAGAAGCCAATGGGGGCCGTTTCAAGCTACGAGATTTGCTGTCAGTTCCCATGCAAAGAATTCTGAAATATCATCTTCTACTACAGAAGCTTTTAGACGAGACATCAAAGGTTTACAATCCATATCAAACAGAGTGCCTGTTTTAATAAAGTACTGTTCAAACTTTGTTTGTAAATAGGAGCAACACGTGAATTGAGGAGTTTAAATCAATTGAGAAAGCCAGGGATACTATGTCTGATGTAGCGGATTTTACCAATGAAGTCAAGAGGGACAGCGAAACACTCATGATTATTCGTCAAATTGAGGTAGATAAAGCAAACTTGAGCCTACAATTTAATTTGGAATAGTGATATAGTGCGGTGAACAGATTTAACTTAAACTGTTCATTATTATTTAGGGAAGTATTTATGATTTGAAAATGCCAGACAAAATGGAACTCAAGGACTATGGGCGGCTGCAAAAAGATGGCGAACTGCGAATTCCGTGGGCATGATGACAATCGATTGAAGTCTCGCTATGTGTTTGTTTTTGACAAAGTGATGCTTATGTGTAAAACTACTCGTGTGAGTCATTTTCTTCACCTTCATTAGTTTTATGAAACGAAATATTTCCTCAACTTGGTTGGGACTTGGGATTGATTGATTAGAGTAGTAACTGTCATATCTTTACTTTTAATTGTATGTATGTTGAAATCTGAATTGCTGCGTTAGTTGGGATCCTTTACATAATGATAAATTTGTCATTATATGGTGACTGTTTATTCCTTTGCATGTCTTAACAACTCTGCAGCTGATGGAAAGACTTTTAAGGGTAATCGGTTATTTATACCTGAACTATCTTTTCATTTTTCTGTTGCGGTTCTGTATTGCTCTTCTAAGTTATTAAAGTTCAAAGAGAACACTTCTGTGAAATTTCTACCTAATTACTGGTTTATTATGTCACTTTGTCTTCTTTTAAATGTTTGTCAAGTTTGGGTCATTAAGTAACCTCGAAATTGATTACCTATAGGGAGAGCAGTACAGCTACAAAAACTCGTTGTGCTTGCAAGAGTACCGGATAGAAGATGTCCCAGGAACTGCGAGGAAAGCCAGTATTCGGGAATCTCGCTGGAGTTTTGCTTGGAATCTTGTTCATCACAAAGTACTTTATTTTAAACTCTGAACAAAATTTATTAATATTGCTATTTGTAATAGAGTTACAGTTATGTGCAACTACCACAAAATATATGAATGCTAATAATTAATTACACAAATTACTACAGGAAAAGAACGTCTATACAATGTACGCCCAGACTGAAGAGCAAAAACGAAGATGGATCAAGGCGGTTGAAGATGCACTGTAAGTTGTCATATTCAATTATCGATAAGCTATACATGTATATTGATCTCAGCCGTCTAACAATAACCGGCTTGCTCTTTAATTTCAGCAACAACATTCAACCGGAAGAATCTCGTGGCAGTGATCATGTGATGACAATGGTAAGTTGCTATTATGCTAACAATACAATTTTGGTAGCAAATTTATCGACTTTTCACTAATGATATTTACTATTGTGCATTTTAGTTTGTAGTATAATCGGAGATTTATATTATGACTAACAGTTAGTTCATGACTATTCATATATTTCAAATGTGAAAATAGCGAACTGGACGTTTGTTTGTTTTCTGTTTTTTCAGCATTCTTTTGATAAGGGTACAAACTGTGCTCATTGTGGAAAGTTCCTGAAAGGCCTCTTTTATCAAGGCTACAAATGCGTTCGTTGTGAGGTCACTGTTCACAGAGAATGCATAGGCCACCTTTGTCGTTGTGGCACTGTCCAACCACCCGAATTACCACCTCGCCCGCCTTTGTTGCCCATTCCTGTTGCATCGTCGGATACAATTTCTATCGTAATTTACCTTGCAAATTCTCATTTTTTAATACTATATACTACTTTACTTGGTTTGACGTAGTCTAATGGATGGTTCCATTTTTACAGAGTCCGAGTTTGAGTTTTAGGGATCCAAACCCGAGTCCTCGAAGTTTGCGTAATTCCTCAACTCCATCTTCACCGCTGCTACCAATGAACAACCTGAATTCACCCTGTTCTGCGAATGGAATGAGATTATCCATTGCTCAGAACTCACATTATTACGTCAATTTGAATCATTTGGAGAATTTCCAGTGGTTTGCCGGTGAAATGGATCGAGATTGTGCAACATCTGTTCTAGAAAAGCAGGAAAATGGAACATTTTTAGTGCGAGTTCGGCCACCCCAAAATACAGGAAGAGGATCCATTCACAGTGTGAGTAGCATTGGTGGATTTGATCCAACCTACGCTCTTTCTTTACGGTAAGTGCTCATACTTAAGCAGTTACTATCCGTTGGATTGGATTTATTTATGTATTGTGCGCCTTTTTAAATATTAGGTGGAATGATCAAGTGAAACACATGAAAATATTAGTTACAAACGATGAAAAGCTTTACTACTTATCTGAGTCGAGATACTTTAAATCGATTGTTGAACTTGTTCATTGGTATCAGCAGAATTCTCTAGCGGAAAGCTTCAGCGGGTAATGAATAAAGGTTTTCAGCTAAACTCAGCGCCGTGCATTTACATGGTTGTTTTTTTGGTTTCAGCTTGGATGCCTGTTTGGAGAAGCCATTCGAGAAAACTAACTGTGGAATGGGTTGTTGTTCAATTCGATTACAATTCCACAGAATCACCACATCAATCATTTCCGTTCAACCGAGTACCTGGAGGTAAATAATAAAGACGTACTCGTTTGTTTACATATAGAACATTTATTTGCCAAAGTTATGAATATGGTAAGTAGGTAAGTTAGCCTTGCTTATTAAGCCCACCTCTCCCTAAGCCTAGATACACATACGTAGCTCTCCGGATGATATGCTGCCTGCCTGGGGTAACGCATCTCATTAACTCCAACAACACAACCAAAAATGCTCTTATTCGTGTATTATCATATCAAATGATACCAACATAATTTAAATGCACATTTAATATTTTTTGAATTTCATGTCCATCCATCAGTCGGGACTCCTTCGTAAGGAATCATGCAATGTCCAATTCAGTTGAAGCCATAAACATGCAACACTGCACTGTAGTCACGTCGTATAAGTTAATTATTATTTATAGGAAAGGAATTTGGAACGATTTAAAGTTTAACTGAGAAAGAAATATTATACTATTATTGTACCGTTCTGATTTCTGAACATTGTGAAAGAAAGAACTACTTAAATTGTTGAGATTGGGATATTTAATTAATGGGGTAGTACTACTACTTCGTGCTTCCCGGATTTCTGCAGCAGCTAAGGTATATATTTATGAATGACTGATGTTATGCTGCTGGATGTGACCGTTAAATCTTTCCGAATTGGAGTAAGATTCACATTACCAAAAATGACGCTTAAGTAGGAGTAGAAGTAGTTTTTTATTGGAGTTATTTTCCACTTTTGTTAATTAGAATGTCGTTTAGAACTATATTGTTGGTGGTTTTATGTTGCTTAAATTTCTACGATGAAGGCCTTATTTGCAGGATTTATGGAGAGCTGTCACTTCTGGGTTATCAGCTAGAGGTATTAAGAAATTGAGAATTATGTGCAAATGCTGTATTTGATGTTGAGTTAACTGTTCTTGAATGCCAGATTTCAATGACTATGTGCACTAGACGATGAGTGCTACAATGCTGCGTGTCTCGCTATAAATTAAGAATGTTTTCATTTTATATTTGTTTAGGTATAGCGTTTCGGTTTTCGATGTACGGCAGCCATCTGTTAACATTTCTGCTCATTTCAGTATAATTGTATGTTTATCTGATTGTTCTGTGTGTTACGAAGTGAAAAGTGGTACATTGTTTCCGCAAAATACTAAGTCAAAATTTTAGCTCATGCTTTTGCAAGTCAAAGGCTTTTGATCGTTGACCCACTAAAACATCTTCTAAATTAAATAACTCCTCATAAATTCAAAAAATGTTAAATGTTACTGAGAAGCAGTTGTAATATAGATTTATATCACTTCATTGAACAATTACAATTCACAGAAAAAATATCTAATAGAATATTCGATAGCAAGAAATTCTCATTGTTCCGTGAAGGATCTGTCCGATCAATCCGTCTTCAAAAAACAAACTTTACTTTCAAACGAAGCATGCTTCAATGGTTCAAACTTACTGCTTCTGCGATAAACCAAAAGACGGTGCAAATGATATTGCGAATAATTGAGATCGATATTAAGCTTTTTGGAATTATTCCAATTCTATAATGACTCGTAGAATTTGAATGTTCTAAATGTTGTTGAAATTGACCTGTAATAAATTACCAGTGCCAAACCAATTAGACTGCTTACCCAAAAGTGTTTAATAGTTCTTTCGCAAACGCAGTACATATGATTATTGCGGGTCTCGGCAATAAGTGAAAATCAGCCATAAGCTTTAGCCGCAGTTTTAGAGCAAACCATTTGAAGCTAAATTGTCATTTACAAAAACGCTTTATTTGCAAGCTCCCACGAGTTTTATAATTTTCCAACTGGAAAACAATCTATACAACACCCACACAAAACAGTGACATTTTAAAATGTCAGGAATAAAACTGAGCCAAGAAAGTTTCTCTAATAGAAGAACCAGTCACAGAAAGTCACAGAAAATACTCATTAAATTAATTTTACAAAAATTGTGTCAAATGTAAAATCGTCGGTTTTTTAAAATTCAAGAAGGCGAAGTCATAAGTTAGTCTATAGTTCATCCTTAAACAGTGAGTCCGAATGGTGAAGAAAATATCCAACATGACTGGCAATATTCTTGCACCCATCTTCAGCATACATCTCTCCCAAATAAGTGACACGGTCTGCAATTCTCCTGAAAATAAGAAAATTGAATTGGTAAATCACGCAGGTATATTAAACCGACGACGACGACGCGACGTGCTAACTTTCCACTAACCCGGGATCCACGAAAAGAACATTCCTCCTCTTCATTTCTCGTTTGGCACACATTATAATATGCTCTCGCTCCAAAGGCAAAAATGGAATGAAGTGGTCGACTAAATGTTTCGTTATCATTTGGGCATTGAATAATCCTCCTGTGGAATAAAAATAAGATATAGCACACCACAACTGACAGAAATGATTTTCCCAAATTACTGCAATTGAAAAATTGTAGCAACACAAATCTCCTGACGAAAGATTCAGCTCGAATTCGAAAGCTCGGAAGTAAATCTTTTGTTCTTACCAAAGGGCATCCGTTCAAACTATTGAAGCCTCTAACATTCCCAAATTACCTTTCTCGGTGAAGGCACCGTCTGAAACAGCTTGGCGGAAGTCATACATCGTCATGTCATTCCTCTTGCCTCCTTTTTTGATGTACTCAGTTGTAATTCCGTTAATTGCTTCACCACCAGTATTGCTTAAAAAAATGAATACGGCATTGCGGTAGTTCAACCCGTCGATTTTCCCATGGTGGTCCAAGTAGGGAACCAAGACATCTAGAATCTTCGCAGGCATTTTGTCCACCTCGTCGAAGACAAACAGACTACGACCACATCGCCGAATTGTACTCTCAATCAAGTCCGACAAATATTTCTGTAGAATTTTGATTTGTTAGCCAAAGTTGGTAAAATATTGGCTACGAATTATATAATTTTAATTACCTGGTTATGTTGCAACTTCTTTTCATCCAAGAGAAAATGCCTGGGACCAAAGAAAGTCTGGACTGAGAGAGGATTGTCCAAATATAAATGCTTCGCAATCAGTTGTGAAAGAAACGTTTTCCCACCACCTAACCATCCATGGAATGACAGCGTCAAGGCCTTTGTTGGATTTGGATCCGTAATATGAGCATAAAGGACATTAAGGGATCCTTGGACTGCGATTTGTTGACCGAATACTTCGTTATGCATGGCCTTTTCCAGATCACCCCATCCTAAAAAAAATTACAAACATGTTAGAAATCCAAGTGTTGTGAATCAGAGATCGCAAATGTATAAACTAAAGCTTACGTTTAATGCGCTCTTCCAACGAAATGTTGCAATAGTTTTTTTGTACTCGATAGTAATTATCCACTGCACAACCAAGCAGTGAAATCAAGATCAACCCAATTATAAATTTTCGGACAGGAAACCCTCCCCCTCCTTTTGGATTTGAAGAGATTATGGGTGATTGCAAGACATTATCAGGCGTTTCTTCCACATTGCTTCCCACCACCGCCATGGTCTATCAGTTATTCGAGTTATAGGAAAAGAACCTTTAAAAAACACGTATCCTAGTTCTAAATGTAAGGCGACGAGAACTATAGCACAACAACAACACAGCTTTGAGCTTTTAAACACATAGACAGACGCAGACGTTTCTCCACCGTCATTCACTCTCCGTGTGGTGTTCAGCGCAAGATAATATATTCTTTGTTTGCGTTGTTTGGAGGGAATACCTTACACGCGTCTTTACACTATTCATTCAAATACTGAAATGATAACGAATCAAAAACTCCAGCTAGTGATAAAATTATTGCTTACGTGTGCAGAGCAAATGCAAAGTAAAACCTCACAAATGCACTCAGCATAGCAATGCAATGGAAACGAATGTAAAAAAAATTGGAGTCAAGTCGGAGTNTTACGTGTGCAGAGCAAATGCAAAGTAAAACCTCACAAATGCACTCAGCATAGCAATGCAATGGAAACGAATGTAAAAAAAATTGGAGTCAAGTCGGAGTCCAGTCCGCCAGACCTACCTAATCTGCTGACGACACCGCTCAATGCAAACTAGTCTGCTGCTGGGTTGACTGACTGTTTTGTCGTACGCAATTTCGTCAGAAATTGGAGATGAGTTATTTCTGAGAATAAACACAAAACACATTGGTCTTTTGCTCAGACGTTTACAACAGTTCAAAAGGGGAGAAGGAATCGCCGGCGGTTGGACAAGGAAGTCCTAGTCCATGCAAGAAAAGGACACGGTTCTGTGTGGCATCCCACATCCTGCGGTCAGTTTCAAAAGGAAGGTGAGTATTTTTAACACATTTTAAAGGATGGTGAGTATTTTTAATATATTTTAAAGGAAGGGACAAGTCCCCTTCTAACCATTTCAGGGCCTTGTCTTGTTTGCACACGTCAGGATGGGTAGCTTCTAGCTTGGGTTCCGTGAAGTAGGTAAGTGGTGTTGAAATTAACAGTGTCCCGCCACAAGCCGGCTGGGTGTGGCGGGTCAATTGTACAAAGTTGGTAGTTGCAAAGACGATTAAATTAAAAGCATGTTTCTGCACTGCGATGCATTTGTGTATATATTAGTCAAATTCGATTTTGCTGGCTTCAAGGGACGGGCAGAACAATTGCATTTAATTATGGGCAGTGCTGTGTGTGGCGTGGCGTAGAGTAGGCACTTCGCAACAAAGGAAAAATATTAATAATTACTAGGCCAGCTCTCAAGTTTAAAGGCAGCTCGTAGTTTTGGATTTTATTACCATACTGGAATTTTGCCTTTGAATACTTGAAAGTTGCAAAAGTGTCTTGCAGATCTCACTCACATTGAATGATGCGGTCGACACGCACGAATAGTCATAACTTTTTGAACCACCCGACCCAAACAATTTCTCACCCATGTTAAAAATTATTGATGGACGGACATCTCTCTTTCATGTCATTGCTTCTGGTAATTTTTACCTTATATAACGCAAATCCTGATAGGGTATTACCATTACCCCCAGAGCCTATGACGTATTACGAGTTTGAAATATGAATTATCTCTGATATTCATGTTTTGTTAATTATATTTCATTACAGGCTATGATAAATGGCGTCGAGCATTGATGAAGATGGAGGCATGATATACAGTGATGACTGTGATAGTCAGTGCAGCGAGCCGGGCTCAAGAGATGAAACGTTTTCACCGAGACGTAATTTCCAACCTAAACCGGTTCCAAGAAAGCGGAATGTGCAGCAGGCGCTTATCCCATCAGTATCTGACGACAGAATAGCCGCTGTAAGTCTTCGCTTGACAGAATTGCAGAACAGCCAGGAAAAAACATCCGCCTCGGCGAAACCTAAACCAATTAAATCCAAACCCAAGCTCAGAGATGATACCAAGATACTAGTAGTTTTTACAGCTGTCGCCGCAACACTACAAATGTGCATGTCAATGTATATGATTTATTTGTTTGCTCAAAATTTGTATTCCATACAATCAGAGAGCCAAGATTTGGAGGTGCAACTTATCATAGAACTCTCACAGCTTAAGGCAACGTTATTGCAGGAAATAGAACTTTCAAGATCTGAACTTTCTAAGGATATTGACACTCTGAAAACGGAAATAAGCCAGTTGAAGTCACTCCTGAACCCTGATTCAAACCGCAAGCTAAAGCTATTACCAAGTGAAGATATACATTCGAACTCGTACAGTGAAATTTCGCCTAACAACCCGAATGAAATCGTCAGCGAGGTGGGAGATAAAGTGTCCATTTTTCGAAAATCTATCCTTGAAATGAAAAGTAAAGCACCTGGTCAGTTTAGTGACACATGGAAAGAATTGTACTCTGGGACTGTGGATACTATGACAGATTCTACCACTAGACCTGGATCTATCGTAATACTGGTTCCGCCATCAATGCAATCTGGATTTGTGGACTGCTTTGTCAAAAACCTAGCTTCGTCAATTAATACAGCTCATGGAAAGAAAGGCGCCCAAATCAAGGAAATCGACTCTCTATACCTGGATAGTTTTTCGACATTAACAGATATTCACGATGATATCAAAAGTTACCTCACCAACATCGGAAAGTCCTTAATAGTTAATAACCCAGATAACATAAGACGAGAGGATCACCTTATGATTTTCCAAGCATTTTGTGACAACGTAATGGCTTTTGACAACGCTGCTACATTTTTATTTGTTGTACGTGTGCCAGAACAAATTCTCCAGGACAATAGTTGGAGTGTTACTGAGGGTCAAAAAATTGCCAGAAGCATTCTGCATAATAGTTGGCAATCAACAATAGCGTTAGATAAACGCGTTGCATTGATAGCTAGAATTTCCGTGAATGTAATTTTGTTGAAGGATGGTGGAGGTTGTGATCAAGTTGTGTAAAGGATGTTATGTTTAAGAATTTGACTGAAATAAGACTACCAGTAATATTAATAAAATGAACTTGCGTATGAACTACTCAGAGCCTTACAAGTTTGATTGACATCATGTAAAACCTTATGATTAAAATAAATCCGTTCGACGTTGGTCGTTCGGCTTGCTGTTGTCAGAAATAGAAAAGTGAGGGTGGGTAGTGGATATAATCAGCATTTTCTTGATGAGTTTGACTTATTCATTGAGCTGAAGCACTGCAACTCCGCTGTTTTATTCCTTAACTCGTGAACATTCAGAATTACGTTATTAACTCGGTACCGGCTAGGTTTCCAGCAAGGTATCTTTGTGTTTCTGGGCAGAGCAGTAAAACAGAACGTAACACCACGTAATTTCCTGGGATAGACTACTGACATAGACAACAATTTATAAGCATCTGCTCAGTTGGGGGTGTAAATTCAAAGCGTGGCAAATGCAGGATTAGTAGTTATAGTTTGTCACTGGGCTAGACAACTACTCCACGCCAGGGTAAGCAGATCCAGGTATTCTTAACAACACTTAAATAAATTCAACTTAAAACTGACACGAAGACGCCAGCATTAGCAACAACGTATTTTCATATAAAGTTTTAAATGTCGAATGCATCATAAAATATCGTTAATGTGCATATCTGTTTTTAAGCTATAATTCGCGCGGGTTGCGGTTGAACCACGTTTAATAGTACCAACATAACGTGTATCAACCTCATCCATAACTGGCTGTCGCGTCGTAGCTGTGTCCAAATTTTGTATTGCTTAAAGCTATGATTTCAGATTTCAAAAAAAACAATCAAGAAAAATGGGCTACTTACCACTTTTAATTAAGTGTGCTGTTTATTTCAGGACAATAGATTAAATGGCTTCAAACGTCTTCAATGCTGGTAGAAACGCTGCACTTCCCAACCATGAGGACACAAGCAGTGACAGCGACAGCTCAATAAACGCAACAGTTCATTCTAGATATGCACTAAGGAAGCGATGTCGTCTTAATCCAAAACCGTCACCGACAAAAGTGTTCATTACCACTCCAGTTCCAGTCAAACGAACCGAAAGTAAATGTCAGAAAATGTGCACGTTTTCGTGATCATAGTAATAGTGCTATCGATAATAAATATCCATCTGCTGATCAAACCCAGCCAGGAAAGCCGCAAACTAAAACTGCCAAATTCAACCCCAAGACAATTTTCGTTGGCTTAATATTCTTATTTGTCTTTTTTGTGATCCAATTGGCTAGTTCGAATACTAAAAACGCGCAACCAGAGTCGGAAAGGCATCGTTTGATCGTTGAAGAACTGAAGGTAACACTGCTACAGGAAATAAAGGAAACACGACTTGAATGCTCTGCTCGCATTGATGACTTACAAAAAGAAATTGAACATTCAAAGTCACTTTTAAATCATTTGTTGGATCAAAATCAAGGAAAAGAGAAACCCAGTAACATAGCTGTGGAAAGCTACAAGTCTGCGGAGAAAAAACAAGCTGGAGATAAAGTGACCACTTTTAGAAACTCTATTGTAAAACTCTAAAAATGAAATACATGGGCAATTCACCGAGACATGGAAGGAGCTGTATTCTGGAATCGTGGATACTTTGACAAGTTCAACTAGCAGGCCCGGATCTATTGTGATTCTGGTTCCCTCGTCAATGGAAACTTCTGATTTTCCAGCCTGTTTCGTCAAGAATATCGCCTCAACAATTAACACGGCTCATGGAAAAGAAGGCAACCACATCAAAGAAATAAACCCTGCGTATCTGGATAGTTTCCCTGCAATAACCAATATTCAAGATGATATCAAAAAATATTTGACCAGCAACGGAAAATCCATAATAGTTGACGACCTGGACAAGATCCAACGCGAGGATTATCTTATGCTTTTCCAAACATTTTGTGACAATGTAATGGCCTTTGATAATGCTGCTACATTTTTATTTGTTGTTCGTGTGCCAGAAAAAATTGGCCAGTACCACGGTTGGAGAGTTTCGGAGGGACAAAAAATTGCCAGGAACATCCTGCATCATAGTTGGAAATCAGCAATGTCATTGGACAAGCGGGTAGCATTGATGGCTAGAATTTCCGTGAACGTCATTTTATTGAAAGATGGTGGTAAATGCCACGAATTTGTAAAAAGTAATTGAGCTTGAGAAATTTGTTTAGTGGAAATATCAACAATAACTCGCTGACAGTTAATCATTACTTATGGAATGAACGTGTTTAATAAGTATAAGGTACCACGCCTCTTAGTGTGGTGTATTGTATTTTTGTCTTATGGAAATAAAACTTGACGTATACGTATAACTTTCTGCCAAAACTAATAATCTTTCTTCTCATTCACATTTGCAAAATATCCATAGAAACATTTTGAGTCTTTCGCACAACCAAGGGAGGGCGAGAATGCAATTTTTGAAATAAATGTTATAGAACCCAATTTTTGTGTTTAAACCTTTTTATTTGAAAGCATTAACATCGTACGTTATGACATTATTCAATATCATAATAATCGACATGCTCTCCTTTAGTGTATTTGTTTTCACTGAGAATTCGAACAAGTTTTGACACAGTTTGCTCACACGTCAAAACATTACCTGATTTTCGGCTCTCATCGAAGCTTTTAGCTAATTCAGTGTCACCAGTGTCCGTTACAGCTTGAGTATATATATCCGTGTCCACTGGTCCAGGTG
>JAAXYW010000542.1:0-34785 GCA_036851895.1 Orthonychiurus folsomi | reverse complement strand
AACCCTAGCAATTGGATTTAAATCCTTGAATAACGTCTTTGAAACATAACATGAAAAGCGTAAACACGGGTCTTAAATGCAAGAGCCGGTTTGGAATCAAGTTTCTGCAAGTTTGGATTCATTTTTCGGGTTTTGAATTCCCCCACTCCCCGGAATCCATTCTCCCCTTTTCCTTTTTGGGTAAGGATATTTAAGCCCCAGTTTCCGCTGAGAAAGACACACTCTCCATTTATTCCACCTGACAGCAAAGACTAAGGATTAGGGATTGCGAGATTTGGGGAGTAGCCCGAGTTTCTCCAGCCGTCTCCTCTTGAATATTAACAACCTCCTTAAGATGAAAGTCGAGTTCCTTGGGCAAAGAGAAAGGATTGAAAACATCTTAGCAGTTACTCAAAGGGAAACTCCACAGCAAAGGACCCACCCTTTACGTACGTCTGTTGACTCAGCTGTCCTTTTAGAAATCCGATGCTAAATAAAAGCAAATCCCACTCCATCCAGACTCGTCGTCGGAACCACGTTTTCAAATCATGAGTATTTTTATTAGGGGACTTGCCCTCCACTAAAAGCAGCTAACAAACTAACAAGTATGCAATTTTTGCTGTGCTTTTTTTTTTATTTTTTTTTATTTTGGCTGCAAATTGAAGAGCGTGCACTACAACATTCATGGTGTTTACATCATTTTTGAATAGCTATAATTAAATATAAAACAAAAGAAACCAAAATGTTATTAAATTGCTTAATTAAATCATATTTGCTAGCACATTTGTTACTACTACTACTTTTATGCATCTAACCAACTAATTACTTTACATCAATATCAAGTCAATGACGGTATCAGAGACAGCCGACATGAGGAGCAGAAATATCTCTGGCTTAACCTCTATAATATTATTCAGTGTGTAGGTCATTGGACGGATGGATTTTAAGGATTTTTTAATGTACAGGGACGGAGTGCTTTGTGTTAACCAAGTATCAATGAAGCGTATGCTGAGCTCTCTAAAATTCACCAACCTTGTACAACCTAGCCTTATCAAAATACTCAGGAGAACAGCAAGGGATGGCATTGCCAAATAGGTGTAAATATTCAGGGTATCGTACATTGTAAGTGTACAATACGTGCAGGCAACCAATCCACCGAATACCATGAATGACGCAGGGACAACAAATTTGTTGATGAAGTCTGCACTTTGAAATAGTACGAATGCAATCTGTTCGGTTCGAAATATTTTGAAAACTGTTTCAAATCGAAGGGAAAGAATATTTGGATTGGAGTACAATTGCTCTAGCCAAAATACTCCGCTGTCGTAATTTGATGCAATGGTGATGATGTAAATTAGGATATAACCATAGAGTAGTCGAACATATCCCACGTACATGAGCGCGAATGGGATTTTGTGCCAAAATTTGTCAAGTCCAAAAAATATTTTGAAGTAGTTGAACACGTAGCGATGGAACAGATCGTATTTGTTAAAAAACAACATGCTGAGCAGTATGGAGTGGGCAATGCTGATCGGTTCCAGAATGTTCGACAAGTAGATTACCAAAGATGGCTTTTTTTGAAATTTTGCAATTTCCTCTTTTGTGAGCAAAGTATCTGGAATATTACATTTTTAAAGGTTTTTTGTACAGGAATAATAAAAGTGCTTGAACAAGAATTTGAATTTGAAATTGAAAATTACCCTGAAAATGCTGATCCAATTTTAAGATGTTGTTGATCCAATTCGCGAATGACCACCAGTAGTTAATTTGTCAACTGAATCACGACGCAGAGGCCGATACCTGCGATCAATAGAAATGAATTCATAATCTTGGCTCTTGTAGGGATTTTATCATAATTGAAGGCAAAGTCCACTCCCATTGAAACGGTTAGGAATGCTATAACAAAAGGAGATCCGTAACAGGCCAGTCGATTGATGTAATATTTGATTCTGGATTTTGTGAAAGTGAATGTCCGAGACTTCCGATTCCAGTCCAAAGGGAAAATGCAGAAAAAGCCCGCCAGGGTGTAAGCAAACTGTAAACGCCTGAGAACGGATTTGGTGAGCATTTTTTTTAATAAATGGACGGAAAGAGCTAGAAGTCCGACTGTTTGAGTAGAAGTGTAAAAGAGCAATACAATTCTGGAATTGGAATTAATTGCTTTTGAAGGCAAAATTAAACATACAATTTAGAGGTATGTTCCATGTTTAAATATGTATTCTGATGTTCACTAATGAATTTTAATGAATCCAAGGAAATCGAGAAGCTTCCGTTGTTTCATTTAGTTGATGACAAAAACTCATATTACCATGCAATAAATAATTAAATTGTTTTGCGTAGGATTAAAGCATGTTTAATTATTGGGATTGCCCAAACCAACGTCATTGAGTAATGTTAAACCAAGCAAGCTCTAGGAAGGTGACAAAAAAAAGTTTATTTATAATATTTATAATAATAAAAATACTGGAAACCTTATTAGGTTCATGTGTTATTAGAGCAGCTGCATGCTTGCATGCAGCTGCCTTATACAATGGTGTTGGCGTACGGTGTCGGCGTCGTCGTCGTCGTCGTTAGACGCTAGCCTGTTTGTTTTTGGTCAGATTTGCTTTTTATTATTTATCACCATCGTGCTGTAATTTCTTGGGTAGAAGAACCAGTTCTGTTCGTGTGTATTTAATTGACACTTTGCACTTTGCTCGCCAATTCCGGCAATTTCCCAATTTAAAACCTTATGGATTATTGACATTGCACAATAGAATGTAATTAAACTAAACTGATGTTTGGTTTACTTATGAGATAATAATGCTAGCTTGAATCAATTTAAAATTTATGTGTACATTTGGCATTTGGATCAGCTTATTAACTTATTAGCGGAGATCGATAGGAAAGGAAAGCGCCAGGCGTTGCGTTGTGGTGTCATGTCGGCCGCTCTAGTCCTTTTATTGTTTTCCAGAATCATTTGGAATTTTAGGAATGTGATCCGGGGGAGTTTGTTAGCAAGTAATATTGGCCAATAGGTTGGCGTTGAAAACACTATAAATATAATTTGCATGCAGCTCAATTTAATTGAAATTAGAAACGCTTATGGCTCGTAAGCCGAGCATATGTAGGCTCTCCACCTTCTTGCTTTTTGTCCATCTACAATTTTTCATGGTAGTGCGAGTGCTTATAAATACATTGATTTCTGCTACTGTTATATTTGATACGTAATACATTTAACAAGTTTCTGCCATACACAGTTTCGAAAAATAAACATCCCTGACTAAAAACGCTAATATCATACAATTTCCTGCTCATTGGACTGCAAAATTCCATAAAAATGGTAAAATAGTACAGCACATCTTCAGTCGCGGCCCTCCTCGATTGTAGCATACTGGCCTCCAAAATTAAATTTCCGCAAATTAATATTTCCATTACATACAAGAGTGGGTCTCAGCTCTCCAAGGTTTTTACATAATAGGTTTCCAGTTTCGAATTTAGCCTTGTGTTGTGCACGTGGAGTGGGTGGAATTCATATGAATGAATGAGTCCCAAGCGCCTGGATAGCTTACCGTTCCACTGTAACTGCACCGATCCTGGAGTGGTGGATAGAAACAACGACTCCCGCCTTCTTACCACGAAAAGGCAGTTCAGACGAAATATTAGTTTTTTATATGCTTGAATTATTACTCAACCCTTTGAAGAAATGAAAGGCCGGGTTAATATGAGGATGAGGGTAATACATTACTCCCAATCCCATGTACTCGAATGTGGGGGAGATGGAGGGTGAAAAGGGGGAGTTAGTCTTTTGAAAGTTTCTTTAAGTTGTGTGCACTTTCTTTTAGAACTCAATACTATACATTATAATAATAAATAATAACAATAACTTTTGATAAAAATTGTTAGATGCCAAAGCTTTGGATCAAAGAGACGAGGAAGCATGAAAAATGTTTAAATGATTTGAATAATTTTAAAAATTGAAGCGGCGCGAAACCTGAACTGTTTTCGGAAATCGACTCGAATTTCACACGGAGCCACCACAGGAGTTAAATTATTATACGCTGTACTGACTGAGAAAAAGGACGCGTCCTGGAAATTCCCGTAAATAAAATGTGTTATCAAATACATGAGTCCTCACACTTTGCTGGTATGCTGCTGGAGGAATCCAAAACAGGATCCAGGCAGAAGCTGAGCCCTGGAAATCGTTGCTAAAGAAAAACGAAGACGCTGGAAGACATGGACGTGTGGGGAAAGAGGTAAGCGAAGACATCTTGCTAATAAATTTCGTGGACGGGGCGACGGATTTCCGTCCCATTTCCTTTGTTTCATGACAATTTCGTAAATACTCTGACAATCTAAATCGCTCCCATGATTTGTGGTCTGGCGGATTTTGGAACATTAACTTTATTCGGAGCTTTAGTCATAGTCAGGCATCAGGGGCCAGGAATTTGAGGCAAACGTGTGCGTTAGCGCGTGTGTAGCGTTAAAGCACACAGGGTCCGTCGGAATCCTTTTTTCTAAGAAATGGTGAATGTTTTTTTCAACCCGTGCTGTTTCGTGTTTCGTAGCGTAGAATCAGGCGGTGTGGTTGGGAGTTAAATTTGAATTTTTTTTTCAAAATGTTTTAACTTGTCACACGAGATTTTAAAAATGTATCA
This sequence comes from Orthonychiurus folsomi, assembly GCA_036851895.1. Classification (NCBI taxonomy): domain Eukaryota; kingdom Metazoa; phylum Arthropoda; class Collembola; order Poduromorpha; family Onychiuridae; genus Orthonychiurus; species Orthonychiurus folsomi. Next base: position 30,169 of record JAAXYW010000542.1, on the reverse strand, counting down.
TTTTTTATTGAGAGACGAGCATAAAGCTTAGGTTTTGTTCTAAATAGAAATTTAATGGCATCGACTGGATCATCTGTACAATTTTAACAACAAACTATAAAAAGAATAAAAATTAAATGGGTGTTAACCAACACACGGAATTATGCATTTCTGTCTTCTTATTAGTACAAGCCGTAAAACAATTAGCTGACTCATTTTTACAAAGGAGTGCGTCACCGTATGCAAACACCGTAAAATGAGATGAGGGAAAGTCGAAAGTGGACGTTTTATTTTCCCGTCTTCGTCTCCATCTCCAATTCCGGGTCCTTCTATAAGGAAGACAAGCCTCATCGCATCCTAACTACATTATGTTTATGACTTCAAAACGGGAAACGCATTACTAATATTTATATGAATTCATGGAGTAATCTTATTCCCGCAATAAAGGAAAATTTTATCCTGAGCCATTTTTCTTCCCCATCATCCGCCCCTGCACCCCATTATATTCTTAATTCATATTTGCCGAGTGGAAGCACGTACACTCTTCATTGATCCGTGAGACTGGCGACTGAAGAAAGGGGAATTTCCCTTCAGCTAAAAGTTCCAGGTTCCCTAAATGCCCTCCGTCGTATTTTTGTAGTTGTAATTCGTGAGGGGATGGAGATGGGCTATAAGTAGAACTGGATATTCATTCTAATAAGTGCAAAGTCCATTGAGACCTTTCCAGTTACTTATCCTCGGATGTGAACTGACACTTTTATGGATGAGTAGAGTCCATGAAAACCTACCCCTCCTTGTTATGATTATTTGAGGAAGGGAAATCTTGCCAGGAATTCACCCCCATCTCTGACTCTGGGAATTGGATCGAGATATTTAATTTGTGTTTTTCAATTGAATGGACTTGAGGTTTTTATGTGAGATTATAATCCGAATTTAAATTTGGAGCCCGCTTCTTTGGTTTTCACATCAAGTAGCAAGCATTTCATGTCATAGAGAATTTAATTTAAAAGGAATTTTATATGGAACGCATGCATGTGGCAAAACGCCCATTACAGTAGAGTCATTTTCAGTTAAGTTTCAGTTCCCGTGTTTAGAAATGAGCAACAAAAATTTCCACTTATCAAACTTTAATTTGTGACTGAGTTGTGCACGTTTGCGTTTTAATTACATTTCAGTTTAATAAACAATTTTTCATTAATCTATTAGCCATTGCGTTGGTGGCGGTAGCGGTGCTAGAATGTTCGGTGACAAACTTATGTAAAAGCACTTTAACGCCTCGGCCTCGTGCCATTCTTTTTGATTTTGTGAAGAGCCTATATAGCCTGATTTGTGTTTACAATTACGGCCTACATATGATTTTCTACTTGAAGCAAACACATAATAGCTCGGTCAAAAGGAGAGCACAGAAATGTTGACAAGAACAGTGATTTTGCGACTACAATTTGTGTACACCCTAGCCAGTTTCTTTTGCATTTTTCCATTAGATTGGGATCGGGATGCTCGTGCATTCCATTTCACTAAATACAAAATCAAATATCTGTTCAATCGATTGGCTTGCTATGGTTCGCCGTGTGTTATGGTATTCCTGGTAATTTCCATGGGATTGGATTTGGCTTATAATTTTGATGATATTCCTGCTCGATTCATTATCATCAATTCTTTCTTAGCACTAAGCGGATCTGTTTTGACTTTTATCGCATTTGTGACAAATTATTATTGGTACGAAGCCTCATATCTGGCCAATAATTTCTTCAAACTGGATCAACAGTGTCAAGGTTAAAGTTTTACATGCCATTCCCAAAATACTTCACTTTGTATTAATATTTTATTAATTTTGTCGTTCAGACACTTTGCTGACAACATTAGAAATTGAAAAATTTCAAAACAAGAAGTCATTAGTCAAATTGCTGTCGAATGTTATGGAACCCATCTCAATTGTACACTCCATCCTGGTAGGCCTGCTCTTTTTTGAGGAGTACGATCTTTGTCATCGCTACGTGTTCTACTACTTTGAAAATTACTTGGAGTTTAACACATTTTACCACAAATTACCATTTGCTCTCATGTACATGGGTTTCGTTCGCCTGATGTACGGTTATGGTCTGGTTCTTTTTATTACACTAGCTGCTTATTACGAGAGCACAAGTTTTTGGTTGGAGCAATTGTGTTCCAATCCAAAATTCCTTAATTATCCGTTCACCACTATTTTCAATATCTATCGAACAGAGGTAGTTTTCTTTACTCAACTTACTAATACGGAAATCGAGGCTTGGACAGCTCCGGCAGATTTTATTGGCGTATTTGTTGGCATTGTCATTTGTTTCTACTCCACAATTACAATGTACGATTCGATGAGCACTTCCACTTATGTGGCAATGCCTTCAATTGCAATTCTTGTATCGTTTTTTGCAAGAATGGTATTCATTAAGACTGGTGAGCTACAAGATATGACCAGGAGGTTTGTTGCTAACTGGTCACAGAAAAGGGCTAACTCCAAATACATTAAAAAGTCTTTGAAAGCTTGCCGCCCAATGTCATATAGTATTATGGGTGTTGTGCCACTGGATACCGGAACCTTCCTGGTGTTTATGTCTCATGTCATTGATAGAACCATTGATATGATTCTAATGAGAATTGAATAAACTCTGCAAGGAGGGGTCCAAAAGAGCGGCTGCCACGCAATGCACATTAACCTCACACACACCCTTCATCAAATCCCGACCACACACAAACACCCATCATCAAATCATATCCCGACCTCATCACATCCACCAAGAATATGCTGCATTAGAACTCGTCATAATATGATGACATACTTATAGATAGCACTCGGCGGGGTCACCGGCTCGTGACCTAATTTCTCGGCATGTTTCTAGCAACAATTATTAAGGCACTCAGAGTAATTTGGCTCAATCTAACAATTTGTAATGCCTGCAACTGACAGTGCATAGAGCTGTTAGGTATTACGTTCAATCAAATATTGCAATGTCAATGTCATAGTTGTTAGTCAGCACATTCTTGCTTAGTTAGCACATTCACTGTGCATTCATTGCACATTCTTTGCACTCATTCATTCTGTAGTATATAAGCCTTGATCATTCGTGCAATAAATCAGACTTCAATCGGCCAACAAATCTCCTTCATTTCCACCTAATCTAACTGAGTAATGATGGCACGGCATAGAATAGTGGTGACCGTGACGCGGTTGTTTGTAGACAAAATGAGTAAGTCTACAGTAAGTCCAAAATTTGTTTCCCGCCTCAAATTCAAATTTGAGTGTAATGCCGTTCAGATGTGTGGCCTGCGGTGCGTTGCAGTGCAAGGGTGGAGGAACATTCGTAATTTGGCAACCATGGGTCACGAATCGAGCCAGCAGCCGTGTCGCCTCTATAATAAACCGAGCCATCATTATTGCCAGTGGATTTTATTTCAAAATCACATCAATGTTACACACATAAAACCTCAAGAAGCCTTTCGTTGTCAAGCAAACGTTAACTTGTTGTTCATCCGTACACAACCAAGTGGCATAGCCCTTTCCATAGTTAAACTTGTCTCTGAAGAAAACCTGAGAAAGAAGCACAAACAGAAATCTGTCTATCTGCTTGGTACTAAACCATTTTAAATACCGCTGCATACTACGTTGATTTAAAATGTCTTCAACGACAACCACTTCACCAATCTTGCCAACGAACTCGACGGGCACGGGAGCCATGCCCTAAGGACCTCGCGTACCAAGTTTCAAGCGAATCTGACCAAAAACTAAAAGGCTAGAGCTGCACGACACCGTACTCTGTACAAGACCTGTAAGGTGGGATGCTGTGTTACAGCAGCCCCTCTAATAAATGTTACATGAAACCAACAAACTTTTACACAACAGGCTGTTGAGGTTTAACAATAGCTACACAAGCCACACGACACCGTCAAATTTACACTACATTGCTATTTATTCTTTAAACTCTGTATAATATATAGAACAAGTTATAAATTGTTTAAAAATTTAAACGGCATTAAATTCTACCATGGCAAATCCCATTTGAGTATGTACAGTGTGTGTGGTGTCCAGAGAACAATTCCCTACAAACCCTTCCATTAACTTCCACATGAAAATGAAAACAGGAGTCGGGACCACTGGAATCGTAGTAGCTTCAAACCCGGCCATCCCAACCTCCCTTCCCATCCCAGATCCAGGTCAAACTTGAACTTTCCCCAAAAATTAAATATCGCCGTGGGTTCCACCAATTTCGACAAACCGAAATATACTGGAGGCTAACTTCCCCGTTCGTACCTCCCGCTCCCGGGCAACACAGACCCTGAGAATGTCCATGCTACATGCCCCATGGCCGCGTCCCTACTTAAGATAACGACGCTCCTTGTATTTTGAACGTGTGGTCTCCCACTGCCGTTAAAGATCAAATTTAACCCCTTTGCGGAATTGTTAACCCCTTTGCGGAATTGCAATTGGCGGGGAGCGATATCAGAGCCAAGGAATTTACTGAACCCCCTGAGCATCGTTTCATTCCGGGAAGTCACTTCCTTCCCAGTTCTCACAATTATCTACACGTACGGCATGGACAGGGCATGGATATTCTCCAGCCTGGAATACATGAAATGGAATGGAATACATGGGATCCTCCCCCGAAGTAAAACCACACAGTCCATTTCCCTTTTCGTTTCGTAGAATCTGGGAGGGGAGGAAGGGCGATTGCTTAATGATTCACTTATGAGGGAATTCGAGGAAGGTTTTCCTCCAGAGATTTACTTTTCTGCGAAGAATCCAATTTCAAAGAAAAGCGTGGAGAGAATCTGGAAAACGGGTTATTGGTCCATTGCCACAGATATTAAATTTGGCGAATAATTTATGTCTACTCTCCGTACGGGGATGTATGTATGTATATGCCAGGGACTTACTACTACTTCCGTGCGTCTTCCCATAAAGTTAAAAAGAAAAAAGTCTCCGGAGAGCACTGCACGCACTACCCGGGCACCGAAGGACGACGGGACGGGTGGGACGGTTAATGTCTTCTCTACTTTGGTGGTTGTCTGATGAAATCCAGTCCAGTCCTTTGCTCTGGGTCTAAATTATTTGGGAGGAATAATTCAAGCAATTTCACAGATGATTCTCGGAAACTACGCGAATAGAATTTAATATTAAAAAATCTGTCAGAATGATGCAATTTAGTGTAGGAAAATAGCATTTGTGGAAATAACTAGCTTTTTCGTTTGAATCAAACGCAGTGATTGTATTTAGATCTCCGTTGATAGACGCGTTTACCTTAGATATGACCACTCAACCAACTTGAGTAACTTAATTGAATAGTTAATAACTTCTTCAATATTCTAACGGCGTGAAAACGTCCTAATAAATTTATGATTTCAAAAATCCGGTTTTGGAGAGTTTCGGTTCAGATTGGTCAAATGCTAGTTAAGTAGCAAATCCTGCCTCACGAATTAATTATATCTAATGCTGCTCGACTAATCAAGGAGTCTAACCGAAGAGTTTGACATGATCCGATTGTGTTTTTGTAATTTATTACAATGCAGTAGTCCAATGCAATGCTTCGTCGTTTAGTTTTGCTATGTTGCATTAAAGAGCCAATCACGTTGTTTTAATCCGGAGGGAAAGTGGAATCCGGGCTTTCCGTGTACGACGGGTATGCTTTTGCATATTGCCAACGGTGAATTTTCCATGCATCCTCCAGTTAATCCATCCGCACAAAGCACTTAAGCTTGTGGTCAGCAAAGATTTTGATCACTTCCGGGATGAAAACAGAAACATTTAGGATCTTGAACTAAAGTAACGAATTCAGCGATGCAATTAAACCTATTGTACAATCTGCACTATTTACCCAAAATTCTAAATTCTAAGGCGGTTTTAAACATAAAAATACTTTTCGTACTTTATTTTTTCGAGCTCTTTCCCAAAATGTTTTGAAAATAACAATTTGGGTTCAATTGAATTCAAATTTATTACTAGCGAAACAATGACTTCATATTAAGATTAATTGCAACCTCGAATGGAACCCGCAAAACTAACAAATTTTCCTTGACTAATTATGTATTATTTTATTATATTCACCGGCTTTAAAGACACCGCGCCCCAGCCCGGCCCACACAAATAACTCAATCACTTCCCCGTATAATTTTGAGACAATAAAACCCAGACCAATTTTGTCGAAAGGTTTACGAAGGATTTCATTTTCTTCGTTCATGAGTCAAGGAAAAGTGAAAGCGACCGCAAACAGCAAGATGTTTCCCTCCGTTTAATCCCGCGCCTGGAATTCCAAGACGTGTTAACTCCCCCCACCCACCAGGCAAAGGCAAAGAGAAAGGGGATCCGAAGATATAAATCGCAATCTTGCACATTTCCCTTCCTCCAATTATTTTTATCAAGATCATTTGTTTGTCTCCAAGAGTATCACATAACTGAAGGGCTCCCTCCACTCAATCATCCACTTCCTTCTCGGGTAACAACAGGGGCCCAAGGCCCAGGACCCGGATCAATAAAACTGAATATCTCCTTCCTTCGTTTGTAGTGATTTGGAGGGGTTGAAGTTAGTAGAGAGACATACTTATTTGTACGTACGTACGTGAATCAGAACAAAAATAGAGTCTTATCTCCAAATACTAAATCAAGATAAATTCTATATGGTGCATTCCCGGGAATTACACAACCGCGGGAAATTGCCGGCGAAGGGAAAGTTTCTAGAATTGGCAGTTTAGGAGCCGGAAAAAGAAAGTGTGAGTCACGGAAAATACTTTTATTGGGATGATTTCATGCAAGGAAGAATGAGGATGGGGGTGGGCACAAACGGTGAGATTGAGATTGGAAAAAAGTTTTAGGCTCTTATCCACGATCTTCGTCCAAAGAAAAGTCATACATGAAGTATTACTTACAGTAGTAGTTCTTTCACTTAATCTGATGGCGATCGCTGAAGCACAGGCTTCCTTGCTCGCACTTGACTGCAACATCAACAAAAATTCATCCCCAACTTTATGACATTGCACTACTCAAACTTTACTCCTCCGAAGTGTCCGAAGTCAGTAAATGCCGTCAGTTTATTTTCTGGCTCGTTTTACAACATAACATGAAAAGCCCTTTTATTAGCCCCTCGATTTATTTAGGGCTGAGTCTATTAATTTTACAAAGTGGTGCTGTGTGTTTTTAATCGGATTTCACTTAATCAACTAATTAAATAATTTAATCAGAATATATTAATGATAAATATTGATTGTCGTTTAACTCCTTAATAAAATTGTTGATGGAAAAGTTGTATCACTATTATTGTACTGCAATAAAAACAATGCGATCCTTTATGGTATGATCTTGAATCGAACATTGCATTGTGTAGCTGGGATCCAAGTGATTCCATTCCCCGTTAATCTCAATCTGGAACAAAATCGGATTAAATGGGAAGGAGAATTAGAGCATTTGTTGAATTCTGTTTAGCTTCGCAAAGAATCAACTCAAACGAAACATTTCTTTCTTCATCCATGGCCATGCCATGGGTTGGAAGGGAGAATCACGATCCGAGTCGACTGCCAATATTTTACCTTTCAGAGAATAAAACTTGAACGCAACATGTGATCCTGCACTTCATCGAATTGGTCTGGAGTCTGCCTGAAGCAGCAGAGCAGAGGTCTGTCTGTATTTGGCCTAAGTCCAGCTCCCAGCTTAGTCAAGAGTTTAGAAAAACCAACACACACGGCACGGGAGAAACGTGAAAGCACAAACGGATTGGATTTTATACACTGGAAGTAGTCCCGGGTGCTCCCCCCAAAAAATACAATCAAGGGAAAAGAAGGAGCAGCGAGCGGGTAAAAGTTTCGTACAATTTCCCTTCTTTTTTGCAATAAAAAGTGATTCGCGAATCCGTCCAATTCAATCAACCGTATTAGCATTCCCATATTCAAGCTTGAATGGAGCCTGTTTTTCCAAATCCGGAATTGTGCAATTTGATTTTGCTACGTTGCGTACCACTACTACTTGTTCAGCTTGATTTTTTTTCTTCGTCTTCATTTTCTTAGCTGTGTCGCTGTCCTGTATGTCTTGAATTTTCTTATTCTTGAGAAAGTTTCTTTTAGCTATGCTATGTCTGCCTATGCCTAACCGAACTAAAAGTTGCTGGACACAAAGAGAGGAATGAAAAGAGTAATGGAGTTTGTCTTCTTTAACTCTGCTAATCACGTGCGATATTCATGCTCCCTTGCATTACATCTCTTCAGATGTCTCCATTTTCAAAGAATTACACACACAGTTTCTTTCCTCTTTGTACTGTCATTTGGCTGGGGCTTTGTTAGTGTGGTGAGGTCGAGGTCCAAGTGGACTTAACCCTGCCGCCCGCCCGTGGCGCAGCTAGGAAATGGAGAAAGACAAAATTCTTTTTAACTTTTGTGAAGAAGTCGCTCTTCCACGTTGCGTTGCCCCTATAACTCGGACTGGACAAGGAATTGGGTGACAAGGACCAAAAAATTGTTTCACATTACTAACGCACGGGAAGAAGTACAAGAGATAAGAGGAACGGAACGGACTCCTTCAGCCGTGGACGGACACTCCAACTTTTCTACTCCAAGAAATTCTCCCTTTCTTGTCCAGAACTACTTAATGTACTTGACGAACGGACCCTTCGCCTTCTTCCTCCTTCCGCTCACAAAACTTGGCAATTAATTTGGGTGAACAACCTTGTGGAGGGCGGGAGTAGTTTTGGATGGACTCATCAAATCCGCTCGAATTCCCTTGCCTTTGTTTTCTTTGTCTCTGCCGAAGAAGTCTGCTCGAATATTACTGCAGCGTACGGCAAACTGCCTTAAAAAGTAAATCATACAAAAAAAAATTGTCTTCCCTTGTTTAGTGTGCAATTAGGGTTTGCCATCACGTTTGACAATTTTTGATTTTTAAACTCTTTTATGTTGATTTCCCAGCCGAACAGATTTAAAAAAAATAAAGTTGAGGTATAAAAATATATAAACTAGATAGATAGAGTCAAATGGGAGACAAGGTCGTAACAGTTTCAACTATGCGTCAGTTTAATAGCCATTTTTCTATTGTAGTAAAAAAGCAAATCTTCTGACTGAAAAAAACGTCTTTTTTCTATTTTGTAACAAATGGGCTTCTCCAATCAAAGAACAGATAAAAATCCCGTTACATCTCTTGGAATAAGTTTTGAAAATATTCACTAGTTTTTCTATTTTCAAAAATAAGACTCAAAATCCTGCTGATGAATGGAACATAAAACTTTACTTTCCAAGATCTGACGGGTTGGAAGAAAACGGACCAAGCAAGTATTGTGTACGAACTACGAAGGACTCCGTCCCTGTCTATTTGCTCATGTAACCGGAGATAACGACGCCTTTTGTCGTATCAACTCCCAACAGTTGAGGAATAGAAGGAATGAAATTGAACTCGACTCGGAATTGCGATTAGTGTTCCAGATACGGAGGAGAGGATGGAGAAGGAAACGAAATTACTCGACCCCATGAGCATCATTCCGTTTCCTAAAGTCAAGACGTCGACTTCGGGGCCTCCGATCCACGATCCGTAATATTTACAAGACAATGGGCATAATACACCCGAATTTGAAGACAATTCCACCGCCGGAAATGCATGGCGGTTGGTGGTTCCATGCATGACATTATACCATTGCTGCTTGACACTTTCCCTCCGCAAGAAGCAAGACATTTCCAAGTCACGAAATATTCCTTAATGATTCACTTAAGAGACTTCCCAGTAGATCCACGTCCTTACTCTTCATGACCACTGGAATCCAATTTAAAATAAAATCCTCTGCTGCCAAATGTACTGAAGGATCCGGACCGAAGCAGTTTCCCTCAAGTAATTGAAATTCAAGCGTGCTGTTCCGCCATTTCTGTAGTTGACGCGATGGCATCCCCGTGACCACTTAACATTTCGTCATTACGTGCTTTGTAATGTTAACGTTATTAGAATATTCGAATATTCGCCCAAAACTAATTTTGTTTCAAAAGTGCGCGTAGAAGTGTTACATGAATTCTCTGACAATTAAATTTGGCGGAGATCTATAAGGGACATAGGCCATGCCATAGAAATGGGATTACCTAATATTTTGATTGCATAATTTTTAAAGAGCCTGACGCCGTTTTGAGTTAATGATATTTATACAAACTTTGAAAAGCAAACTAAACAGATGCAAGAACGTAATGTGATCACAATGTTCTTGTTTTAAATACAAATAAATATATTTTAGTCAGTTAGCATAGATAGTACAGATTACATTGGCCAAAGTTGTATAAATTTGGTGTACAGACGATTTAAAATATCAGGTTCAGTAAAAACAGCACAGCACTGATTAAACTTTGCAATGAAATTGCGATTGAATTTTTCTCCTCACAAGATGAAGCGGTGCGGTGGACTGGCTATAAGTACTAGTGCTGAAATGGAGGTTTCAAATTTCTTGTCAAATCCACCGAGACGCATTTGTAGGAGAAAGCGTGGTCAAGTCAAACCTTGTTTGTTCTTAATCCCAAGGGCCCCATACCCATTTCTTGAAGAAAATGATACCTCATCGCCCAATAAGTTAATAAAATACTGTCGACGACGGCCCAGGCAGCGCCGTACATAACTGGGAAAGTAGCACCCGATGAAACACTAGGTTTTTGTTTTAATTACACCATCGAATTTGGGCCACTTGTACAGCAGAGCATGGCACGTAATGCACAGTTTTTACACGTAAGCACATCCTGACTGAAAACTTAGGAGCCCAGTGCAGTGCCGCCACTTGTGCTGTGATGTGAAACGCAATAATATGCATTCTAAATTGGAGGAGTTTGGGCCAAATGCCACCCACTCGAAATTATATTAAACTCCTGGCAATAAAAACAAATGGTAAAACTTAGCCGTCCTTCGGCAAACAACTTGGTATCTAGTTTTCTCAGGGCGCCATATCGATTACTACTTTTAAGTCGTTTTTCCAAATTTTGTTGATAAAACAAATTTCCAATCGGATGTTCTACCAAAACTGCTTTCTAATTTAAACAGCCGTGCTTGATGCCGAACTAAACTAATAATAATGATACAGTTTCTCAAAAATTAATACAACGGTTGACGTCAAAATACGCCATTCATTCAAAACTTGGACAAACGAAGACAAAAGCAAGATTTCGATGTAGGTCGAGGCTCGTCTTCTACTTGCTTTGCGAGTATATTTTGTATAATTAAGTGCGTTGAGGTTTTACACCTAGCAAACTTATAGCGTCTATGTTCAAACGTTTTTTTGTGGTTGCATCAGGGATACTAGTAATGAAAGTTTTGAATTCCAAAAGTTGAAGCGAATTGAAGTAAATTATTGTAATTAACGCGTGAAACATCAAAAATGATAATTCTGAAGGAAGTAGCTCCCTCCCAGTAGTGTTGAAGAATTTAAAGTTATGTTTCCTTCTCCAAAGAATATTTCCATATATTGGACTGGATTGAATGCAACCGGAAAATACAGGGGACTCGATCGCACCGCACTTTAAAAAGTCCCGCCGCCCCCCACTGCGCCCAGAATCCATGCAATCCATGCACCCTCAGTGGGTTATTTCATCCAAGGGACTCGCCTTTCATTCATTTCCTCAAGATTTGGATTGGACCCAAGTTTGCGGAAAGCAAAGCGGTGAAGGGGGGGATTACCTCACATGTCAAAGTGGAAATTCATGTCACTGAATTTCCTTCATCGATTTAAGCCAGCGGAACCCATCATACGATTCTCGAGGGTTCAACCTCGATTTGACCCAAGAGCTTCACGATATTCTTCAAAAAATGTCAACTCAACTGCTTCAAATTGTGTGGACGGCGCGGGGCTGAGACTGAGACGACGGGGAAGTTTCTTTCAAAATATTTCATGTTCTCCCGCCGGGGAAATGCTGCGCTGGAAGTGAACGAAGAAGGCAGCACGTCAACTCCGTAAAGAAGGAAAAGGGAAGAAGATCGACTTGGAGTGCCTCCCTCAGCCTCGGATCCGATCCAGCCAGCCTTCTTCTTGTCTTTGTGAAAACCCTTGAGTTTTTGCCTCCGTTCCTTCGCCGGGACTGAATGAAGATGAGAGTGATTCTGGTTGAGATGTAAATGGATGAGTGGGTTCAAGAGGGGACAGGAGTGGTCAAGCCTTGTTTGCTTCAAATCTCAAGGGAATTCAATGATTTCCCAACTCCGGGCGAAACCTCCTACTTCCAAAGTCTCAAGACTCTTTTAACAAGGAGGCAACCCGAACAGTCAAAAAAATCTGACCTTATTAGCAGTAATGAACTCAGGCTACGGACAGTGAAAGTAAGTTTTTTGAACCATTTCTGATTTGTTAATGAAACAAATTGTAAGCGTTGTAAGATTGAGTACAAATTACATTTATACAAATTGCATTTTCCCCACAAACAGCTCCATCAAAATGTTTACTAGAATAGAATAAAAATAATTATCTTTCGCCGTTAAGATCTACATTCGCAAGCCTAACCTTTACCAACCTTAAGATCTTCACATTATACATGCACACCATGGCCAACACCACTTATTACAAAAGAAAGTCATTTTCACCGATGTTGAAAGCAGGGAATAACGCTATGTCATTTAGCAGGGAGCTGCATACTTCACGGTTCCACTGCACTAGTAGGCAGGCTACTAATGTAATATTTGAACCCCAATCCGCTTCTTTCATTTTGCCAATTGAAAATCTCTGATTCTTAAGATTGTGAGGGGAGAAGAAGAAATGGTCACAGATGTCGAAGGGTAGCACATGGAGCAAATGATATTATGACTCCAGCCACCCAGACTCTGACAGTGGCAGTGGCCATCCAACCTAATGCAGTTCTCCACGCTATCATTTCCAATGTAATCTAGGATTGTCTTGATAGTGGAGAAAATGTAATTCACTTTTACAGTTGCATTTGCTTATTCGGTATGGACTTATTCTTACAAAAACTGTAAAACCCATTATGTCTTATTTGGGTTCTTTTTGTAAACTTTGTCAATTTCTTAGACAAATTTGCCTGGTGTATAAAACGTGTACACCAAATTGAAATTGTACCAAGTTTTTTACTTTAAGATTCTCAAAATGGAGAAAACTTCAGCATCAGCGCACGATGCGACGCGACGCTGGCATCCACATCTTTCAATGATTCAACTGAAATAAAAGAAAATTGTTAAATTAGAAATGCACCCTCGGAGAAACCAGAGAAATGTCAGTCCAGTTGGGTGCACTTAGTTAAAAGAGAAATGAAATTGTCTTGGAGAGGGAAAGAAAAGAGTAGGAGAAAAAAAGGAAGAGGAAAAACGTATTGGAAAACAAGGGGGAAGCCCTTTTCCCTTCCATGACAGTAAAATATTGGATTCCATTTCACCAATGTTTTGTCTCTCTTTGAAGAACAATACGAAAGGGAGATGGGAGGAAGAGCACTTAATTCAATTACTTTACCATGAATACACCATCATATTCTGCAACAGAACTTCACATCCTATACCAAAATCCAACAAAGGCAGTAAATATTTATGGACTTTTTTCATCTGAGGGAAGTTTTAAGCTGTGGGTGTGATTGGGATTGTAATGTATTTTGAGTAAAGCACTGATTTGACTACAATGAAACTCAACTTTACTCATATATTAGCATGCAAATTGTTAGATCTATATGTCAACGTGTATATATGTAAACTACAAATTGGAATGTTCCGAAAATCTTTTTTTGAAGGGTACTAAATAATACATCTATGTATCTCCATACAATTTAAAAGTGACAATTTTGTCATGGCTTATGGCGCTAGCTTAAATCTTCAAAATAAAGAGCTGCGTGATTCATCAAAAATCCGTATTATTCACGGTCACGGTTAAAAGCTAAAATCCAAATGTGCGGTCGGTGAAGAAAGGATTAAACGAGCACCCTTGCATCCGAATCCCTAGTTGAGTAAAACAATTCAACTGGCAAAGGGATCTAATGGACTTTGCATGTATGGCTGTGGTCTAAACCTTCTGACTAAGATCCAAAAGGATGTTTTCTTGCGTAAACAGGTCGTTGATTTTCAATCTGACAAGAACTTTTATAATATTAGAGCACCAGGTTTTGTACATCTAACCTTCTAATGTACTAAATGAATAGATCCACATTTTATTTTAAAGTTTAACGGAACTCAGTAAGTACGTTTGGTCAGGTTAACAAGTCTAGTTTCTTCAGAACTAACATTATAATAGAGTTTTGAATGTTTTTTCAAAAAAATATAGTCGGTGCTTTATCAGTTGACAATTCTCCGTTAAGTGAAGTCCGACAGAAAGTTTTCTCCCACCCCTTCAACCCAGCTATGTCATTTTGGAAGCTCCCCTCATATTTCAAGTGTTAAAAGACTAATATTTCATTCCCAACTGTCAAGAGTTTCCTTGAAATATAAGCGCTACTGTAAAATTCACTGGAGCTTAGCATACGATGGAAGGGGTACTTCAACTACAGCTCACGTCTTGGGTAAACTACAAGAAACTTAATATGCAGCAAACATGACTAAAGGAAATATTTCAAAGAGGTTAAACATGTATTATTAGTTTAGATCTGTAATCATGTTTTGCTAGACTGGCATTCTGAACGAGAATTTATCTGACAAACACAAATCAGCAAACCCAAATTTTAAAATAATCTAACCGGTGTTCACGTCAATTAGATTCATTTGACCTGACCTGACCTGACCCTTGGTATCACGGAATGTGACCATACGTATGTACAGGGTGTCCCTAAATTAGCTTTCACATTTTGAGCTCCAACAGTTTGAAGTGGCATAAAACATGAACTAGATATCACATAGACGTGGGATTACCACCATTAGAAAGCCCATGCGATTTTGATTTAAGTCGACTATTTTTCACCCCTGATTTGACCTTTCCTCTGTTTGGTTGAGGTCAATGAAAAAAAGTCAATCTCCCATTAGAAACCATATGAAAAATCCATGTTTTATTTTTGCTGACCACAAAGAGACAGAGAAAAGGCCAAATCAGAAGTGAAAAGTAGTTGACTTAAATGCAAATCGCATGGGCTTTCCAATGGGGGTTAAACCAAGTGAGTGGGACTTGTAGTTCCGGAGTTATGATCCTCCAAAGTGTGAAAGTTAATTCTGGGACACCCTGTATATGTAGCATAGCTAATACAGAAGTGCAGATGACAATCAAATTCATAAGGGAAGGGGGGAAAACCCCTTTCACCCTTTCCCTCACCCCAAAAACTTGACTTTTACTTCCAAAGCCCTTCTCATATTTCAAGTGTTAAAAGGGTAATATTTCAATTCACTCTGTCAAGACCTCACCGGGCAGGGGAAGGACAGACGCAAGAAAAGTAGTACATATGTGAGGGATACAATTCTTGCCTAGATTTCTTTTTAGATTTTTTAGGAATAAATATAGTATTGAATGGACGTCAGACCCAGCACTCAAGTTTTTCATGCATAGATTTGACTGGCATTACTTTTCAAGTGAAAACGCTTTTTTAATTGTGGTCATAATATTTGTACAATTCCAAAATGTGCATTTTGACAATAATTAGATTAACAATTTAATTTTGTATTCAAAATTTCAAAGCTTGCGGATACTGAAACAACAAAGCTAATACATGCATTGCATTTTGCTGTTCGCTAAACTACTACACAGCAAACGGGGAATAAAGTACAGTACAAGTATTTGCCTTGGCCAAATGAGTTTTTTGGCTCTAAACTTAGCTGCACTTCAAGGGACGCATTGGAGTGGGTTTCTTAAAGTCTTAATAACTCTTAAAACCAAATTAGCAGGGAAGCAATAACAATAAGAAAGGAGTGGTGCTGGTTGTTCCCCATTCACCGCCGCCGCAGCGCCGTTGTCCGTCAGCGTTGGACGGGCTAAAATTTAATTTCATTTTAAGACGACCAAAGCAATTCTTAAATAAGCAATGGCCTTGTGTTCGTTTTTAATTAAATCTTTTCAATGGGGGAAAGGAATTCCACCAGAAATCGAGCGAGAGACGCGCCCCGCCCTGTCCCCGGTCCTGGGAGTTTTTATTTTTTCCCCGACGCGACCGAGCATCTTTTATTAATTTATACCCTGGAAAGGAGTGAACATTACTAAATTGCTTTGCATCACGTGCTATTTCATAATTTATTGTAGTGTATTGGATTAGAATAGGCATGCATGTAAATTACCATATTGACTGCTTGGTTTTTGGTAACATTGTGCAATTACGGTTTAAGCAAAAGAAAAATTGAATTCATAAATGAAGAAATATATGTGTGCAGTCACAGTAAGAGTGCTTAAGGGTTCCTCCTTTGAGTTTTTAGTGCTGGAAGAAATTCAGTCAGGAATAAAACGGGTGGGATAATCCAATATCTTTTCAAGCACCTGCTGCTGCCTTCCACCTCTCATGCAATTTGGTCTGATTCATGCTCCCATTCTACAGAATTTTGGAATATTAAATGTGGAAACTTATTGCTTTTTTAGATAAATTTCTTACGTTTTACGTGCCAGCTCCGTTCCTATTCGAATTGAATTGAATAATAACGCTTTGAATTACAATTGTAGATTCACATATTAAAGTTTATGAATCAAATGAATCTGACGATCAAGTTTAGTTGGGAAAGATGTTCCGGATTACGAAAAACTTGATTGAATATTATACTAATTCAGAGACACCCTGTATTTATATGTACATGCATATAATATATAACATTTTTTCTACAGCGTTCCTGTACGCCACTTCTCTAATATAAAATTCATGCATTTAAAGTTCCGTTTTATCAGTTTTGTTTAGTTTTGTTGACAATTGCGGCTGCTTAATTTACCCAATACAATAATTATTATAGTTTGCTCTTCAGTTTGAGGATTTCACTCGGAAAATATAAAATTGTCAACTTACAGCATTAAAGACCAAAATAATTTGTTGCATTCAACGCAGTTATGCTATACTCTTTAGATAGCCCGTCGAATGTATACGCAAAATTTGGGTATTAAGAATTTAATATGTAAAAAAAACAAAGCTCGTTTTTTGTTGAAACACAACTTTGACCAACGTTAGCAATTCCCCTTTGTTCTTTCAATCCTGATTTTTCAACCTCCGATGAATCCTCTCCCTCTATTATTTCCACCACATTTCCTTTTATACATACTTGGGCGAAAGATCCCTCCAAAAATAATCTTCCAACTTCGACTATAGTACGCAATTCCCTGAGGTTTACGCAGGGGGATATTTCCCTTCACAGATTGTTTTCCCCATTCTGGAATTGCATTACATTGGGAGAAACTAGGCATTTGGGAAGGGATGCTCATTTGCTGTTGGAATATGGACTATTTGACTTTTATTAAGAGAACAAAGCGTCTGATTCTCTCAATTTCAATAAATCCTTCGTCGCATAACAAATTGCGAAGATTTCATTTCATTTCGCAAATAGAAGCTTCCAAGTTCCATTCATTTTTTTTTATTTTTTACTATTTACTATACCCACAAAATCATAGTTTTCAAACAATTGATCAGAAATTCCAAAATTGTTGCTGCAATAATAATACTGGAAAATTCATTCATCCAGAGAATGACAAAATACGTATGTTTTTGTACATCATCCAATCATCCAGCCAGAGAAAAGGTCGACGAGAAATGAAACAAATGAATGTAATGATTTATGTTCAAATCGAAACTTGGCGAAGGGGATCTGCTAATCCTAAAATCCCATCTAACCATCCCCGACCCCAATCAAATGCACAACGGAAAAATACACGGAGACCTCGAGAATGTAAGTTGGAAGTTGGAACCGGATTCTCGCCAGCATGAATTCAGAAATCTGCAATTATTACGATAATACCTCGTTAATTCTGCTCACTCAGCGCACCTAAAGTCTTTTGTCAATACGAATCCTCCCACTGTAATAAAAGGTCGGCGGATCCAATCCCCGATTCCTATCTGCACCAATTTCTCACTTCCGATTAATTGACAAGGCTTTTGATGGATTTACTGTAGTCTGGAAATTATTGCGCGCCACTTCATTTCCGGTCGATTCTATGTTTTATCACAAAATTATGGCTAGACTGGTTGTAGATTTGCTAAGTTTCTTGGAAATAGTATATTTTTGGATATCATTCCAATTATAACGTTTCAAAATAGGCATGGGCACCCGGTACCCACTGCGTTGGCGTTCCTTCATTTGTAAAATCCAAAATGTCTGCGTTTCGCCTTATAATTTCATATAACTTTGTTGGAAGCCGCATGCATGCTAGGCTGAAAATCCCGGAATCCAAATAGTCACTCCCAAATCGTTGTGACCCTCACGGAACTGGAAATGAAATATAACTTCCTGTCCTTCCTGAGTATTCGACTTCCGTTTCACATACGTACGGTGAACTGAAATCCAATGAAATAAACTGTCAAGAAGAAGAAAGTCGAAGCCGAGCAAACCAAATATTGCTGACAATATGTTTTCTGAAATATTCATACTTCGTACGCATATTTCTTGAATTACTACCATAGAATTTTATATAATTATGAAAATATGAATGTGAAAATCCAGCTTGGCAGTCAATTCCATAAAAAATGCAACTAAAAAACTAAAATACTTTTTGAGTAGTGAGTGGTTATTGAATTCAGAAGAAATAAGTTTCAACACCTCACAGAAATTTTGTTTTCTGTTATAGAAATAAAATTCTAGATGCTCGATTGAGGTGTTTGTCTATTCTTTTGGACGTGTGTTTGAATGTGAAATCCTTTCGTTTTTCTCTTTCGTATTTCTGAGAGTAGAGAACTCACTGGATCGGATTGGTGGGGTGGAAAAGTGAAAGTAGGATTAAGGGGGGGAAATCCAAGATTCTCTTGCATGTTTCTTGGTGTTTGATGTGTCCCGTGAGTGTGTGTGTCTCCTCCACCAGATTAGAGGGTGCGAGGGGAGAAAGTCCATTCAACTTCGACGGAATTCGGATTTATTTTCTGTGGGGTGCAAATCAATGAGATTTCCGACCTAACCTTTGTACATGCTGTCAGGTTTTACGCTTCATGCCCAATCTCACATTGACGACGCCCACACTCACATTTGGATGGAAAGCCATCTTCCGGTATTCATTCCGTCTACAAGTTAAATCCTTATTCGTGTTTGTTTTATGGATGCACGCTTTCAATTATGAGGAAATTAGCATTAAGCATTCCAGGGGTTGATATATTTTTAGACGGAAATCGACAAACATTTTCATTTCAGTGTAGTGCCCCACAATGACATTTATGTGCTTAATGGTTTGGGATAGCAATTTTTTGCGGGACATCACTTTGTGTTCGTTCAATAATTTTATAATATATTATAAAACACCTTCTGCTTTAGACAGTTCAGAAAATCGGCCGTTTCATAAAAAATAATGAGAAATCCAAGTTTAAATATGACAATCCAAGCAAGGTGCCAAATAGACGAGTTTTAGACGGAAATCGACAAACATTTTCATTTCAGTGTAGTGCCCCACAATGACATTTATGTGCTTAATGGTTTGGGATAGCAATTTTTTGGTGCGGGACATCACTTTGTGTTCGTTCATTAATTTTATAATATATTATAAAACACCTTCTGCTTTAAACAGTTCAGAAAATCGGCCGTTTCATAAAAAATAATGAGAAATCCAAGTTTAAATATGACAATCCAAGCAAGGTGCCAAATACACGAGGTAGCTAATTACTCAATTTAACAAACATAAATACCAGGGACGGGCAAAATCTTTTGATTTTCAAATCCTTCTGAAAAACTCGATCTCGATTTTCCATGTTTTATCATGTCATGAATATGTTTTGGTAGTAATGGAAGGAGTATTATATATAAATAATATAAAACAAGGCTATAATAACAAACGCGACCAAGAAGAGCGGAGTGGACAAAAAATTATGAGGATGACATGAAACAAATTACGAGGTAGCATTTGCCACATTAATTTTCACTTAAGTCTTTCTCCACAGATTGCAGTCCTTAATGTTGCAATGCAATATATATCAAAGTCCGAAAGTTCTATAGTTATTTTTGTGAAGGAAACACTGGATTTACTCAGTCCATGTTATAATTTAAGACTATCGACTCAATTGACGGCTGTAGCAGGAGTTAACATGCATGCATTAATAGCATTTGTACCAATATTAGTTTCTAACCTTAACAATGACACAACACAACATTTATTATTTCACCACGCCTAAGCCATTTCAGAAAGATCTGCATTCGATGGATGTTTGTTCTCCTCTTCATCGATCCTTGTGTTTGCAATTTAGCCTAGCACAAATTTGCTAAAATTTCCTTGTAATAACTGACCGTAGGAAGGAGTCAATTAGTGAAATTGGAAGTTTGGCAAAGTAAAAACAAACACAAAATGGAGTGAGTAATGATAATTTATATTGACACACTCGGTTGGATGTGCTTGGAATATCATCCTTTAGCACGCAAGAAGTCAATTGGTATCAAATTCTCACCGGAAATTCAATTAGTCGGTCTTTGCTATCCTACTGCGTTGTTGCTTTCTACTCGTATATAAATTCTAACCTATACTGTCTATGGGTGAACGTGCTTACCTTGCAATTTTCAAAAGTCAAACAGACAGAGGACTTCAGTTGGCATGCTTTTTGGGTTGGATCACTGGCTGCTTCCCTACACAAACCCCGTTCATAAATTCTGCTAACTTCAAATTTAGGAAACTTAGTTTTCCTTTGTTGTACTGCTTATCTATTCTATTGTTTAATTTTCTTGTCTTCTTAGACATAAATATGTCCAAGAATTTTAAGCTAAAGAACAGCGAGCCGTTGCTTTTCTCTGAAAGCATTATGGAGGTTTGTCTTAAAGTAATTTACAATATGAGTGATGGTGCATTCCGAATCATTGCAATTTCAACTTGTCCAAAAATTGTGAGCATTCTCCGATATTGTAGGGAAGTAGAATTGAGTACAGGAAAGCAAATCTTCATTCAAAAACGTAAAAGCCCGCTCCGATTTATTTTGGTGAAGGCTGCCCTCATAATCATTGTCATTGTCAAGATGTATAAGTTAGTGTATTACTTTATTTGGAAAGGGAAGTGGGCAAAGGACTCCAGGCTATTACCAAGATTTGGAATCCTTATAAGAATCGTGTACCCGCTAAGAGAATTTTTGGCTAATTTCCCACCAATATTTGCTATTATCATTGTGTTTGTTCTAAGTGAAAAACTCATGAACTTGTACAAGGCATTTTACAAAACTTTTCTTTCTATTTACGAGTATTCTTTGTATCCGCAAATTAAAAATAGCGAGAGAATACCTGGTACTGTGGTGAATGGAGCTGCGGAATGTAAAGAGAAATTTTGCAGGATTTCTATTTCAGAGTTTGATTTAGCACAGTTTGTCAAGAATTTTTACAAACTTCGAGATATTTTCCAACTGTTCAATCAAGTTTGCAGGTAGATATTTTCTTGTATTCATTGCGGAAAATATATTTTGGTTAGTTCAATCCCTAGTTAATACCGTCTTTGAACAAAATTTCTTTCGCTTGGTTATGAATATAATGGCAACGTTAAAGGTAATTTTAATTTTAATTGCGATTCCTCAACTCGGAGAAATTATGAAGAGAAAGGTAATAGCAGCTCATAATTAAGTACTAACACATCCCTCTTAAATATTTCAGTGTACTTTCAGATAAAGAAAACTACTCAACTTCTAGAGGATCGACTGCTGCTAGAAAAAATGACATCTCAAAACTATTCGAAGACGAATCAAGTAATTTTAATTAAAAGTTATCCTGATCAGGCGATTAATCTGAGTTTTAACATATAATTTTATAATACTTTTTGCGAAGATGACTTCCCTTGCTAAAGCAATGGCAGGATGGAATTGGGAACTTACCGCAAACGATCTGTTTACAATCGATTACAAACTATTACCACCGGTTAGTGCCCACCGCTTAATTATGTTAAGGATACCAATTTCTACTAAATAGGAAATAATAATGGAAACTTGACCAAAACTTTTGAAATACTTTCCTTTCTTTTACATTTTATGGATTTTTTAGCTGGCGGGAACAATCCTGGGATTTCTAATATTCATATTTCAGCTAAGAATGACAGAAAATCCTCAATCGTTTTCAGCAGTTGCGCCCACAAATGGAACAGTTTATTAGCTACATATAATATGCTCAGGATTACAAAAAAATTAAATTTGAGACAATTTGATTCATTTAATCTGTAAGAAATGCTAAGCACATTAATACTGCAATGCCTAATAAAATGAAATATTTAAACGTGACAATTGAAATAAAAATTAGTTGATGTAAAACTTGTCTCAAAATGAAATTCTTGAAACCTTGGAAAAAAAGGTCATCAGTCGAGAGTCGAGTAGAGCGTACCTTGCTTTTTATGTAAATTTGTGATCAATAAATAAAAATTTAACTCGACTTGTTAGTCCTGATTTACTAATCTTGTCTACTAATTTAATAAAACATATTGCTTCCGTTGCGTCACCTTACAATTTACTGGGATACTTTTGCAGGTGACAGAACAGGAACTGACGTAATTTGTAAAATAAACGTGAACTTGTGCTCCGCAGCAAGTGCACTGCACTAAAACTATTTAAAGAGTGCAACATCAAGGAATAGGTGATTTCATTCTACACTATACTGGGGATCGGAAACGTCACTGATTAAATGCCAATACACATTATGCTTGGCCCGCGCACATATACATATACACAAATTGCACAGGTATTTTTGGTTGCTGCTATCTGCACAGATTTGGCTTGACTCATGCGAAAAGATACGAAACACAAAGATAACAAAATAAAATAAAATCCACCGCAACACTAGCACTCGGTCTGATTCTTGCTTGATTTCATCACAGGAAAACAATGCAATAATTTTTGATTAACTTTAATTATATAATTTAATCCATATTGTATTTGATTGTTTGATTTTACGATTTAGAAGCAGTCAAATTAACTCAAATTTAGAAATATTATTTTATTAAGTTTCGAAATAAGTTGGTAGCGAGTGCATTTACATTTATTTCTAGTTTAAATAATCAATCCCGTAATTTTACAAATGGCTCTCGTTAATGGTACAAAGGAAAAAGTCCCAGATCAAGTGGTAGACGACCTTGCAAAATTATTGGAAAAAACGGGGCTGACATTAAGTCAAGAAAATGGACAAAGGAAATTGGGTCCACCTGCTGATTACAATTACATTTATTTCTAGTTTAAATAATCAATCCCGTAATTTTACAAATGGCTCTCGTTAATGGTACAAAGGAAACAATCCCTGATCAAGTGGTAGACGACCTTGCAAAATTATTGGAAAAAACGGGGCTGACATTAAGTCAAGAAAATGGACAAAGAAAATTGGGTCCACCTGCTGATTACAACGGCGCTCGACCCACAGCAAAAGGTTAGTAAACTCACTGTTTATCACACTATACAAGCAATTCTGCACTTCATTACTTCTTATTTAACTAACAAATTTACAATGTACACAGGAACTGAAATTTTTGTTGGTAAACTTCCCCGAGACTGTTTTGAGCCGGAACTGTACGAAGTATTTTCAAAAGTTGGAGAGATTTACGAACTCCGACTCATGATGGATTTTACAGGAACAAATCGCGGATTTTGCTTCATTCAATTTTATAAGAGTGAGGAGGCCCAAAAAGCTATTCGAGATTTGAATAATTTTGAAATACGGAAAGGTAAGTTACATTTCTCATAACATACTTTACATCACACAGTGCAATTAGTCACATGATTTTCATGATTCGAGATGCCTGATTCATCAATCACCTAATTTAAAGTTGTGGGCTACTTATCTATTTTAAATAAATTATGTACGGCGCTGAGTGCACTAAAGTTAATGGTAATTAACTGAAAGTTTATCCGCAGCGCTGTATTCAATTTTATAAGAGTGAGGAGGCCCAAAAAGCTATTCGAGATTTGAATAATTTTGAAATACGGAAAGGTAAGTTACATTTCTCATAACATATTTTACATTGCACAGCGCAATTACTCACATGATTTTCATGATTCGAGATGCCTGATTCATCAATCACCTAAATTAAAGTTGTGGGTTACTTATCTATTTTAAATAAATTATGTACGGCGCTGAGTGCACTAAAGTTATTGGTAATTAACTGAAAGTTTATCCGCAGCGCTGTTGTGCATGTCCCATTTTGCTTCACATGTGGTTGACGTTGACATTCAAGCGTGGATCGCTGCATCTTTAGCCCCGATTGTTTTAACCACACCAGGTCAACTTTATATATTACATCTGTTATGTACAAAAATACGACCAGCGGCTCGAGCGAACATAACTATATTCAAAAAACGATTAGGATTTTATTTTTTACATTTTAATCGGGTTTATTACACAGAGCATTTCCCATTTACGCGATTTTGCAGCTACAATGGGAAAAGTCATATTAGTTCGCTTGAATGCATGCAAATATTCATCATCCTCTCATTAGTGAGCTATTTTTGGTGTATCAGAATATTTTAATCTGGTATACGTGGAATGCGAGGTCATAGCAGACAGTCTTCCCACGTCCACATGCCAGGTTAAACAAACAACCGGTGAATTATCACACACAAAATTGATTAACTGTCAGGAATTGAAATCGTATTGTCTGCCAATAAAATGTATTTCATCCCTTGTCAACCACTCGTTCAATCTTCCCCCACATTTGCAAATTACAATAGGCAACTCAAAGTCTGGTCGCACCAGTCCAAAGGCAAACAATGCTTGGAAGAGATTAGATAATTTTAAAGTCTTTGGAGCAATTCAGCAAAAACACTTTTGGCATGATTTTGGCAATCTACCCGACCGCACGCATTCATTAATTTATCAAATACAAACATAGGACTCAATTCTTCTCACTATCTGTAGTAATTCAATTCATGTGAAATGTTCTGGAGTACAATGGAACACCCATTACCCACTACGATAATAATAAACTGAATTCCCTAGCTTTTGCTGTTAGGAGTAGGACCCTTTGTTTGTACTATTTGCAAGCTTGCGAATTCATTTCGCAACAATTGAATCTGCAAGCGACAAAATGCATGTCAAATTTGATTTTTGTATCGGCAAAGCTTATTTTGCTATAGAGAAAGGAAGTGGGCCAAATTAATTATAATAAAAGCCATTTTCATGATAGGTCGGTTCATCGGAGTCGTCAAATCCGTGGACAATTGCCGTCTGTTTGTTGGCGGGATCCCGACTGATAAATCAGAGCAGGACATTTTGGAGGAAATTAAAAAAGTGACGGATGGTGTAATCCGTGTAATTATGTACCCCTCTGCTGCTGACAAGGGAAAGAACCGTGGGTTTTCCTTCGTGGAATACAACAGTCACAAGTATGAGATTTGGGATGCAATGTATATTTCCCACAACCTTGAATGAAATGCAATGATTGTCGAATTAGGGCAGCGGCAATGGCTCGTCGTAAAATGATCCCTGGGAAAATCCTCATGTGGGGAATCCAGGTGGCCGTCGACTGGGCGGAACCAGAACCTGATGTGGATTCCGAAATTATGTCCAAAGTATGTCCGGAATTTCAAAACAAAATGATTCATTTCTTCATCCTAAAATATGTGTGTATTATTTTTCAGGTTCAAGTACTGTACGTCAGAAATCTGATGCTGAGCACGACAGAGGAGCATTTATTGGCGCTCTTTAACACAAATTCCGATAATGGAGTTGAGAAAGTGAAGAAATTGAAGGATTTTGCATTCGTTCATTTTGTCACAAGAGATCAAGCTGAAAAAGCAAAGGCTGCATTGAATGATACGGACATCGACGGTTCTCGAGTAGAAATTACTTGGGCCAAACCGGTGGACAAGAATATTTACAGGGCACAGAAAGCATTGTCTCGGACGTTGTATCCACCCAGTGGAAGAAATAGCCGCAGTAAATTACTAATGGACTATCAATTAGTTAACTACAATTAACGAATTACTAATTAGTTACATTTATATGAATTTGTTTGTTAGACGGAACTTCTCCATCCCGCCAGTCATCACCTGGCGCAAACCCACCTCAACAGTACGCAGGATACGCGGGAAATTATGGTGTTCAAGGTCACGGCTTGATGCCGATCCCAGCTGGTTATCAAAATGGGGGTTTGACATCCATACCGCCTTATTTGCATTATCAGGAAAATGATCCAAACGTCAGAGCACAGAGGTACGTGAAGTCTTGAATTTTTAATATTCCTTCATTAATTACGCTGCTGATTAACTAATGTAGTTTCAAAGTATAAGTAAAGACGAAGTTTCAAAGTTTTAATGTTTGGCTCTTGCAGGATGTTGGCCACCCGATTTCCAAGAGGAAGAGCAGCTGCCGGTGTCCAAGGAATCCGATTGCCACCACAAGCACTTATAACCCAACATCAAGCCAGAAATGTAAAAGAGAAGTACTAAATATTTTAGGTCATATTTAGTGCATCAATGTTTTAAATATCAAATTGCTGCCTTTAGATGTTCCCATATTATGGACAAGCCGTGTACCCAGACCACTATTACTATGCCTATCAGTACCATCATCAGCAACCGCCTGCTGTTTTGACCTCCAATGGAGTTGTCCAGAAGAAAACGACACAGGTGAGTGAATTACGCCAATTCAATTGCGAAGATTCAAGTTATTGGGTTGTATTTGATTTCATTTATAACGATTAACGGTTTGCAGGATTTATTGGAATTATGCACTCGAAATGGATGGGGTGAACCCATTTACTCATCTGCATCCTATAAGGACGATGCTCATAACATTTACCATGTGTTCACAGTAAGTGTGCCAATATGGGTTTTTACATTGATATTTGATCTGAGATGATCTTTTAGATTTGATTAGTGCTTGTATTTTGAATAATTTTAAAGATCATAATCAATCGCCCTCCACCGTTTGGCCCGAAGGAACATCGCGGAGAACATTGCTGTTCGGATATGGAGGAGGCAAGGTCACTGGCCACGGATGAAATGTTCAGAATTCTTCAAAATGAAATTTTGACAGCACAAGCCCATGCTGCACGTAAATATCAGTTTGCATTTGCAGTTTAAATGTGGCATTTTAAAGATCTACGCTCGCGCCCAAATGCTTAAGGCCATGAAAATCTTGAAAATGCCCAACTTGTAATAATAATAATATCTTTATTATTCTGTGTTTGTTTGAATTGCGGTGTAAATAAATTAAAAACTTTAGCGGCCTAATTAATTACAGACTACAGTTGGTCAGTTGGCCAACTACTACCCTTGGCGTTTGTTTGAATTTAAAATGGATATAAATAAAGTTGGCTACGTCCTTGTATCTAAAACAGAATGATAAGATCGTTTTAAACATGAATTAAAAATACTTTGATCTACCAATCTAAAAGTTTATGGGTCACCAAACAGATTTCAAGCAGACTCAGACGCGCGTTCGCCCAGCCGTAGTTGGAAAATGAAAATGAGAAAGCCCAACACGGTTCCAGCTAACTGAAAATGCAATACGCGCGTTTTGTGTAATTTGAAATACAACTTTTTGGAAAGAAACGTTTTTCTATTTTACAATTACCGATGGTAGAAGCTTGTAGTCAATTGTGAACAAATTGCACGCCGTCAAGTGCCACTTCCAAGATAGCATCGCATTTGCCAAGTTTGCAACCTAAAGAATTGCAAAGCACGAATTGCAAATTGTACATGTGCTCAGCGTTTGTTGTAAAATATTACTACCTGGTTGTCTCCGCTGTTGTTGGGCCTAATGTTACGTAATAGAAACATTTCTTCAAGATTTTGAATAGCTTTCTTCATCTATGTTCAGTTTAACGAGAATTAAACACATTTTTTTATATAATGAAAAACCACAAGGCATGAGATGAAGCAGGCAACTGTAGAAACAAACCTCCTGTGTAATCTTCTCTCCGAAGTGTAGAAGAGCAATCAACATCAGCAACGCTTTCACAAATCCTAAAGTGTTAAGCGCTTTGAGGGCTATATTGGTTTCCGAAAATGTTCTCACCGGTGAATTCACAACAAAAAACAAATTTTCCACAATGATAAATAAAAAGTACATCCCCGCTAATTCATTGAAGAGTCGGAATCCTTTTCTAATTTTAATGAAGCATTTTGTAAACTGTGGCAGATCTGATTCAATCGTGTAAATGGATTTGTGTGATGGGTTTGGATCGACATCAAATTTCTGCTCGCTCAAGACAGCTTCAAACAACAATTGGAAATTTGCATAGAACATTTCAAACAAATCTACCAAATTGTCACCCAACACAAAAAACAATGTGACCGGAAATATTACCGAAAAAACTGATAGGAATTCCCTTATGAAATACAATGTCCTGACAAGCCACTTGCAATGATAGCCAAATATTTGCTCAAACACCCAGGTAGGCATAACTAAATGAAAGTATATCCATAAATACAACTTGTACAATAGGAGTAAACACACCACCACTTTTTGCAGAGCGAAATGGCAACACATTGAGGATTTTATAAAACCAGTCTGTAGTCGTAGATTTTTGCTTTCTCCGTTAAGTTCCATGCAAAGTACAACAATATTTATCATTTTGTTAATATAGAAAATGGTTATTACATGGAATATTACATCTCTTGAATAGTACATTAACCGTAAAATCATATCTAAAATGCTGTCTGAGAGAGGTGTGTCTTTTCCTTCGTAAATTGTGGTTTTTGAAACAGTCATGTCCAGGAATAAGACGGCATCAAGCAGGAGGAGAAGAATATTCACGATTGTTGGAATGCTGAACTTCTTAAATTTAAATTTTGGAGAACTTGGAAATGGACATTGGGTTGGTAAACTTCCTGAAATCCAACCCAAGAAACAAATTAAATTAAGCACACTCTTGAATGACATTTTGAAATAAATAGTTTGAGAGCAAAATGGGATTTGAAATTTGCTCTGGCTTATGCAAAAACACCAACACATTAAATACGGGCGAGAAAATTTTGTGGTTGATTGTATTAGTTGGGCGAGGTGTTGTGCATTTGACCATTCACTAATCAACCTAAGTGACCGGAAACACACACTTCACTTAAGTGTTTGGAAAGAGAACAATATAGATAGATTTCCGATAGGGCAAGTTTGTTGAACATTTTAGTGCATAAATTCAGCCAGGCGAAATAGTCAAATAAGTTGAGTTCGTAATTCATGCAAGATGGACCAATAAATGATTGCATAATAAAAATAGCAGGGACTGCTACTCTTTACTTCTATAAAATATTGTATGTGCGTCTCTCTATACTATGGAATTGGAATTAAGGCGATTTTGACCTACCCAACACGATTTAATGGTTTCCTTCCACATTCGAATTCTTTATGTCTGCAAATGCCCAAAAGTTACACAAACATTTACTTTACTAGGTTAATGATTTCAAGGCTGCACCAATTTTAAAGTAAAGTAAACGCGTGCGAAATTCTTGGCTTTGGAAACAATAAATCCCAACAATGCATTCGATAAAGCGTTACGCAGAATAGCTTAATAATTATGATAGCTGATGGTTCATATTGAGTCCGGTTTCCGATTAAAACAATAGTGCACCTGACTGTATAATCTATCTAAACTGTGTCTGGAGAAGTAGGTTATCTTAAAAATTGACGCAAATTTTCCGTGTCGCATGAGCGAGGATCAAAACTATTTAATGTAGTTGTTCAAATTCATCCACCCCAAGCTGTCTACTGTTATATATCTAATACATCCGAAATATCAAATTGACATTGCAATAAAATTGAAATGGCCGTACGTCTTTTGGTAAGTACTTATTATAGATCGCAACTTTTATTTGCTGGCTTGGCGTGTGTAAACCTTTTGCTTGCACATTACAGATTATTATATGCGCAATTATATCGGTCAACTTAACTTATACAACTGCTCAATGTTCTTCGATTGACCCAAGTTCGTCCTCGGAAATGACGAGTGAACCAAGTTCGCCCTCCGAATTGACGAGTGAGCCAAGTTCGTCCTCGGAAGTGACGAATACGCCAAGTGCTTTCTCCGAGATGACGATTGGGCCATGCTCGTCTTCCGAACCAACGAATATACCAAGTTCGTCCCCAGAAATGTCGAGTGAGCCAAGCTCCCCTGAACCAACGAATATGCCGAGTTCGTCCCCGGAAATGTCGAGTGAGCCAAGCTCCTCGGAACCAACGAATATGCCGAGTTCGTCCCCGGAAATGTCGAGTGAGTCAAGCTCCTCGGAACCAACGAATATGCCGAGTTCGTCCCCGGAAATGTCGAGTGATCCA
>JAAXYW010000541.1:0-30110 GCA_036851895.1 Orthonychiurus folsomi | reverse complement strand
CCCCCCCCCCCCCCCCCCCCTCCCCAATAATACTTTACAAGCTACTCAGTTTACTTGGATTGCACAAGAGGATTCAATCCCAATGTTTCTTCTACCTATTCCAGCCCTTTATTCGTTCATAGATATAAATTTGACCTGTTCCTGGAGAAAAGCACTTTAGTGTAAGCTTGGGTATTCACATTCGAAATTAATTGTTCCCAACTTTTATAGGCACTCTTTTAATTGAAGATACACTTCGAGAGGAACATTTTTGTTGTAGCAATACTATGATTTCAAAATCAGATGGATGATATTGTCAATAAAAATGGAGAGGAAACTTTTAAAATCCTATATGCTTGTATGTACTCAAAATAGAAAACTTACTTTACATGCATCAAATCCGATGAATTAAAACTCAAAATTTAAAACTGAAAGTTTGTATTCATGTAGAAAATAAAAACCATTAAAATATCCTAAAAGCTTTTCACCCCAGTCACCATATAACCGCCATACATGATGCAAATGATGCTATGCGTAGAAATCATTACGTGATAAGGCGTGTCACTACGTCTGATGACAGGCTGGGAGAATGGCGGGTTTGTCGCTTATTCTACGGGATACTGAAATCTCGCTCTAAAGTGAGTGGTGCTTTTGGTTCTGATCATACTCAATGAAGAAATCATGACGTATGGAATCGAAATGAAGATTGACAACCATGAAAATATTCTAATTTGGCCAACACCATAATTAGATCATCAAACTTAAGATCTTGAGGCCTTGTCATGCCATTTCTCTAACTACAGACTCATTGAAACGAACTAAAAGATACTGAAAAGAAAGACTAAAACAAAATATTTCCAGAAATACCAACCAATGGAATGATGGACAAGTGGTCAATTAATTATTTGTTCCTTCAGTAGCTCCTCCGGTTCAAATTATCATTACATCTAAAAAAGAAAACGATTATGACTCTACTCAAAAGTGGGGGCGAAGCTCAATTCAAGTGCAGGTTGTTTGGTTGGTTGGTGTAGACTTAATAGATACGTGAAAAGATCACACGCGCCCTTATCAATCCAGCATAAATGTATTCTGATCGGAAAATAAACCCAGACAATTCACCGCTTTCCTTTCTGTAGACCAGGAGGAAGATACGCCCAATCGACTGTTTTAGAAGTCTTGTCACATTTTGGCTAGACGATGACCGAAGGAAAAAGCCCTTCAGGGTGTTCTCCGACAACCATTGCGCCAATCCAGCGGTGCAACTCCTCTTCGCTGTTACAACTCACAACATTTCCGAAGTAGGGCTCGTCTTTGCTCCTGTAAAATATAAATGAGGAAGTTTGAGCAAAAATTGACTCGCAAAAAAGACGAACAATTTAGTTCCTTCCTTGAGGTCAGTCTAAACTTTGTAAATAATTAAATTCAGGCGTTAAATCATCCCAGCCCTTCGTAAAACGAAACGACAATGGTAAGAGAGAAGATCAATGGTCAATAGGCAACGTTACAGAAACTTTACACAATTCTCCTTCTTGCTTCTGCTCCGCCTGGTGTGGGATTAATTAAAAATGTCATGAAAAATTAATGAAATTTGAAATGGGGAAACTTTAGCAAACGCGTCGGGTCATGGAAGATACGGCGAAAAGTTAAGGCTTCTGGTATTGGTTTACTTTAATGTAGTACATGTACATTAGGCTTGACTCACCTCTTGAATGGGTAGTTCCTGTTCAAGAAAGTGAAGGTCCACCTGCGAGAAAGAAAAAAAAAGGTCAGAGTGGAAGGACATCATCATAACGATGCTACTGAATAATGAAGAACAAGGCGAGACTCAATTAAATTAAATGACACGGTCGTCGACCAGGTATGTATAATGAGCGCTTGGGGAAAAATCAAAAAATAGCACAGCAATTGACTCTGGTCGAGTATAAAAATTTCGGACTAATAGTTGTGATTCCAGCGGTCTTTCTGCTATATCAGGTCCTAACAAAAGAATGAAAGAAACAAAAACAAACTTTGTTGGTGGAGTTCGTTTCGCTTCCGAGCCAATATACCAGGCAATATCTTCAATCTTCCAGCTTGACTCAGGGCTGACCTGTTCCAAAAAAACAAGAAAGAACTGGAAATAAATCCAAATAAAGCACTATATTCATCAGTTCTTAACCTGAAAGCTAGATTCGTTAATTACTAATAGTTCTAACATTATAAACGCATTAAGCCTTTTAAGTCCTTAGAAAACATGTCATATAAGCGCAAACTTTCAACCAATAAAGGAAACCCGACAACAGCAAACCCTCCGTTTTAATTAATGCTAGACTCATCAAAGAAAACGTTTGGCGATCGGCCTCAAAAAATAGAAAATGGAAAAATAAGTCGTGTTTGTGTGCGAGTTACACCCATACTCGGTACTATAAAATAGTCGGTGCTGCATAAATTTTTAATAACCTCCTCTGCCCAAATCACTTTATTGTAAGAGAAATTCATACGCTCTAATCTGATCACCGAATCCTTAATTAATGTCTGTCCTGATGACTAAAGCAGGAATGGGGACAGGCCTATTTAAAGTCAACCGTAGCTCCAAAACCGAAAATTACTCTTAAAAAATTCTGAATTAGTGATGAAGAATGAATTCATTAGGATGGCCGTACTTAGCATGCATGTTCGCTAGCACAATTCACGGCATAAGGGGCCGGGCTCCGGTGAATCGCTTAAATTACCCTATGATAGCACACGACATGTATACTGTGGGCCGACTGACCAATGCATGCTTAACACTTTTCCCCTCATTTCTTCATAGCCGTTCAACCCATCCCGAAAACCCTTATTAAACTCTCAGCCGACTAATGTGTTAACACAACCGAAGCCGCAATTAAAATACAAAACAAACCAGGCTTTTAAATAAGCCTTGCCATACCACATAATCACTTACAAATAACCTTACCTTGGACTCCTTGGGCTCCTTCTCCTTGGACAGCTTTAGCATAGCACGACTGAACGTAAAATTATACTTCACAAATTTCTTCGACTTGCTATCCGCATACTTGAGCTCCCCATAAACAGCGAGAGGGTCTTTTGCCTGAAAAGTTACAGGGACATAAAAATGCGTTAATGTAGTCGAATTGAATATTCAAGGACTCACTTAAGTAAGCTATAAAATCAATTGGCGGAATTATTTAACTCGCTCATGATTTTGCTTACATGCGGAATTAGAGACTGGTACAGAGAATTCTTCTTTAAGATTAAATAATTGTCCTTTCGTTCATCACTATCCCATATGCTCCACTGCAGTACCGTTTCAATGACTTTTTCAGATGGATGCAAAGGGCGTTCCAAAGTGCTTTGACAGACCACTTCATGAAGGGCTAGGTTTTCGCAATCTTGTAGTTTGGCAATGCGACACAGTTGTTGAATAATTGTATTAGAGGTGCTCAATGGAGTCAGCTGTAAGGATAAATAAAGTACTTTATAAACTTCCGCAACTTTTGCAAAGGTGCAAATATGATTTCGTAATAGAATAGATTCTGATACTGTGTAACAACGTTCGTAAATGGATATTTAAATTACCAAAAAAAAAGCAAAGTCCTAAAGCACTACTGTATTACGGGTGAAAAGCAGTAAAAAAATCTTACGGTAATGTTTATAGTTGACCCTTCATCCTTTTCTAGTATGTAAATCCAAAACTTCATGTCTCCAGAGCACTTTCTTTTGGTTGAGCCAAGGTGAAAGTACTCAAGCGCATCTTGCATTTTTTTCTCCTTGTCTCTCTCTTCGGAATCCACACGGAACAATGTATAATAATTTTCAATCAGATCTTTAACTACTTCACACTCGGCACATGCATCCTTATATGACGAAGCAGGAGGCGTCTCGGTCGGCCCAATAGCCTGAAAGTTTACAAGTCAAATAACTAAATGCAGGGAATAGTCTCATTTCCGAAGGTTAGTAAGTATACAGGATCCAAAATAAATACTTCTTCACCCCTGCTCGCCTCTTCAAAGCTACTTCGACTTTTGATATCGACTTACCGTATATGAGCAAATGGTTGGACCCCAAATTGGGGCGAGATTGATCAGCGGCATCAGGTTTTTTTCATGAAGCTCATGAACAGCGTATAAATGACAGATCAGCTTTTTCATAATATTGTAGCTGATTTCTGAAAGTTGACTAAGCAGTTCTAGGTAGCCTTCCATTTTCTGGCTTTCATCTTTCAATCCTAAATTAAGTTCTTAATTAATTCACTCAAATCGTTCTCCTTAAATTGTTAAATTGTTAGCTAACCGGCCACGTCTATCCACTTCTGATACAATCTGACAGACACCAGTGGCTCTGGTAGGGTGCGAAAGAAACGCTTAAGCGTTCCCGCCACATCATGAGCCGAATATTCCTTTGAAGAGATTTGAACTTGCCAAGCATCTTTTTGGAATTCGGCTAATAGTTGTGTAATGCGGCTGTTAGACCCACTCTGTCGGTAAATGCCTTCAGCAAGCGTACCTACAATAAAGTTAATGTGAGAAAACACAACTTAATAAACTATTATATAAATTCTAATTACCATGAGCGTAGAGAAAATCTATACACTTGTCTACAATGACAGGAACATTGTCCATTGTGAGTTGCATTTCATGAAACTCGGTTCCATTGTTCTTAGCTGCTGCCTGGACTGCGGTTTCCCACGATGCTGTTAGTTTTGGAGTGTCAGTTTGAATATATAAGATCCGGTGAGTGGCATCTTGATCCAAATTTCGGACACCATATTCAATAGTGAGAACATCCAAGTTATCTACAAATGGACATCTGTGGTCTCGATCTTTTGAGTTTAAGGCTAAAAATATATACAATTGTAGTATTATAATGCACCCAAATATAACAACTCAGGCAACAATTTCAGTTGTAGTAGCATACTTATTGAATGAGCTTTCCTTAAGTCGACTTCACAGACATCTCCACGGGAAACAAACGAGTAGAACAATGTTCTGCCCTTTAAGATCATCCAACTAGGGTTCCAATTACTTGTAAGGTTCCCCTCCTAAAGAATAAAGTTTATTCTTTCCCATGTCATGTCAGTTTTCCTTCTTTAAGCTATTAATTAAATTGAGACCTTACCTTCATGAAGCACCACCCTCCTCTTTCATAAGACGAAATTACGGAAAGATCAAAAGCTGGTGCAAACACCTCCATGTATTTCTGCATCCATGAGCACCGTTCCCCTTCAGAAACAGCCGCCAAAGTCATAGTTGTGTTCTTTCCTCCAATAAAGTTAAGTTGAAAACATTTGAGCTCTTGCGAATTTTGTATAACGACTGGCTCGTTCCTCTTGGAAATAACTGCAACTCTTGCCAAGCACTGTTCCTCAAGAACTACAGATTTTTCGTTGTAAAACGTAAGGTTTCCCTTGGCTAGAACAACCCATCTTTTTACAAAATCCTTTTGTCTAATCCCAATCCCACCAGATTGCCGGAAAAGATTAGATGAAAATACTATACTTGGCCTAGCAAAAGGAGTGAATTTGCACCGTGCTCCTGATAAATGTTCCTCAAAACATTTCTCACATGGGAGAGACCTTTCATCGCCCAGAATTTTTAGCGGCCCTGCAGTCCCAACAGTTTCCTGCTTAGTAACGGAAGGTTCTTCTTTAACCAAATTTGGAGTTCGTTTGAATGTATGGCTCAAGCGTCGAAGTATATTTTGTGAAGACGTGGTGGCTATGGTATATGATGATTTCCCATCTGTAGAAGTTGATGAAATCTTATCTTCCTCCAAGATGGCTAAACTTTTTCCTTTCTTCTTAGAACGTGTAACTGCTTCTCTTTCCTTCAATGAGCGAGTGGGTATTACAGGAACAATGGATTCATATTCGTCATAGGAAGCGGTCGAACCCAATGAACCCTTTCTTGATACATTTCCAGTCGAAGTAGAGTCCCGGCCACTCGCTTCAGTCGTAGATTTAAGAGATTCTTCGCGCTTTGTCAGAACTGGCTGCATTGGAAAATATTCTGGATTAGTAAAGTCTGTTGGAAATGCGTCACAATCGACGGCGGATGCTGAGATGGTTGGACCAAAGCTCTGTTCCGTTTCTCCGTCAATATATTCGTAACGATGGTCTTTCTCGCTGCCTGTTCTTCTGTCATGTTCAGAATTCGTCCGACTGACAACGCATTTCGAAGCAGTTTCTGAACTTCTGGGATCAAACAAAGGGTCAAATTCCATTACGATTGAAGCAATACTAGAGTTTGAGTTGTTCTCAACAGGTGGTGGGGAATTTAGTTGGTTATCAAGGAAGATCACATTACCATCTTCCATTGCGACATCATCGTATTCGTGGTTCCGTTTGTTGTTCGCAGCATTACAGCTAACACTGCTGGCAGCTGAATCAGAGCTACGATTAGAGTGGTTTCTTTGAAAGAAACCAGCAGATCCATAGGAAACTGGATCCGGTGACGGTAAAACACTTTTTGTGCTCCGTTGGGATATCTTTAAGGAACTAATTTCAATGTCTTTATCATCAATGGCAGGCATACTTGCGGATAGGCTTTCACTCTTCAGTCTTTCATAGTCTCCAAGACCTCCAGCCAGCCTTGACTGTAAGTCAAACTTTTTATAGCTTTCACTGCTTTTCTGTGGCTGGTCCTTTTCAAAATCAAAAGCGTCAAATGAAGCAAATTTATTTTCAACCTCTTTGATGGAGTCTTTCACTGTTCCAGAACCGGAAGAAATTGTTCTACCTAAACCAGAAGGAAGCTCTGAAAAAGCAGATCCAGAATCGGAGGACGAATATGAGGAAATTGGCTCGTAAATAGATTCACTTCCATCAGTTTCGGACGATTCATTTTCCCGATCACGATTGCTAGCATTTTCAATAGTACTTGGAGATGGGTTGATGGATTTGCGAATTTTCTCGGTTAAAATTTCACTAGGACTGTTGGAGCTCCTTCTTGGATTTGAGTTGCTTGCTGATTTAGCAGGCAATGTAATAACAGCAGAACCACTGTTTGGTTCAACATAATTAGTGTAATCTTCTAAAACCGAGCTGGAGGATACCGTTGAAAATCTAGAACGATGCTCTGCAGAAATGTCGTCCAGCGGGGACGGAAAACTTATAGCGGTAAGAAGCTTTGCATCTTTTAAGCTTGACTCAAAGTCAGTGTCAAACGGGTCAATGGATCGGCCACGTTGAAAAATGTTTATTGTGCCCCTCTTGGCCTCATCTGAAACTGGTTCATTTAAATCTTCTTCACTTGTCTGGGGAAGGTTAGCGTTAGACTTTCTCTTGTCGCTCGAATTGAAGTTAAGCCTTTGTATAAATTTCCTTGGAAGTGGCACTGGTTTTGCATTACTAGCAATATTTGCATTAGTGACATTCGCATTGACCCCAGGGAAAGGAAAGTTTAATATATTTCCATTGGTTTCGGTTGAGTTCGCACCAAATCCTTCCTTGGGTATTGGGCTCGCGCTATTCAGTCGACGTGGCACTGGGATCGGCTTCCCTTCTGGATTCATCGTGCTCTCCAATTTAATATTGAGTTACTTCTAACTGGAATGAACAAAAATTAGATTTTGCTCAGAATGTGACAGAGTGAATCACATCGCCGTAAAACCAATTTCGTGCAGCCGGTTTCTTCAATAATATCACATATATGACATACCATTAACATTCGGTCAGCTTGTCCAGTCACGCTCTAAACGCATTCCAGTTTGGAACTTTATTGATCCAAAAGACATTAGGGCTACTTCCACGTTGCATTTACTCAAAATCCGACTAGAATTGAATGGAGGGAGAAACTGAAAGTACACAAATTAAAATTTACTGTAGGCTTCATTTGTAATTGGCTGGGTGGATGCGTAATAAAAATAAACTACTAACCAAAATAAGGACCAAGTACTGTAACTGTAATTCATACTGGCAAATGGAAATCGATATGCGATGTGATGTATTCATGCAATGTGCATATCTTGCATATTTGCGGGAATGACTAATCTCTTGTGTTAACGATGGAGTATTTAAGTTAAAGTGCCTTGAAAGAGATAACAGGAGGGGATACATAAAACAGTTTTTTGTCAATAAGATCAAGGAAAACAAAATACTACGTGACTAATGATTGAGTGAAAGAATTGAGCTTTGAAAATTGCAACCACGCGCAATGTCGGACTACTGACTCTCTCTTTGCTTTAGATAAAGCTGGACCAAAATATTCATGCTTACTGACGCACGGTATTGACAAGTATTATACTATACTATAACATCTATCTGAACTGACATTTAATGAATTACAAGCAAAAGGCTAATCGTACTTACTCCGGGCTTGTTTGACGGCTAGTAAAACAATTCACACTTTTGTGTGTACACCTCGTTTTTTGAAATAATTGGTTATTGCTACTAATAAATATGATTTGGCTATCTCCAAATTTCCGGGGGGTAGACCTGAACCATAGCATGGATCACATTACAAAATGTTCAAAAGTAATCCCTCCATTTGTTGTTCTACTCTTAATCAGATGGTCAATTTTGTTCTAGTTAAACAGCAGACAATGTTGGCTATGAATGAATAGTATATCAGTATATTCGTCGTCGGAACATCTATGTAGTTGCGCACCAGGAATACAATATCAAAACTACTTAATACTAACCACAAATCCTTAAACCTTACTGGGAATGAGAACTGAACTATATCAAATAATGCAATCGATAAAAGCTTTCTTCGTCGTAAATTACAAAAACAATGTGGGAGGTTAACGTTTAGCAAAGAAACCTCATCATC
Organism: Orthonychiurus folsomi; assembly: GCA_036851895.1. Classification (NCBI taxonomy): domain Eukaryota; kingdom Metazoa; phylum Arthropoda; class Collembola; order Poduromorpha; family Onychiuridae; genus Orthonychiurus; species Orthonychiurus folsomi. Next base: position 21,381 of record JAAXYW010000541.1, on the reverse strand, counting down.
GTCAATGAATATAAATGCTTGGATTTGTCTCAAAATGAATAATGCATGTGTCAAATGTGGACTACCGTACATATAAATGTAAATGTGACGTTCCTGGGTTCCTTATTCAAAGAAAGAGACACAAGGGAGGGAAGCTTAGTTATCGCTAGGAAGGAATTTGCAATAAAAAGTGCTTAATTACAATTACCCAGTCAACAGCAGTTTGTTGTTGGTTTTGCTTTGTGGAGTCGCAGTCGGAAGTTAGAAGGTTACCTTGCTCAACACATTTAATTTTGATGAACCAATCGCAAATGATGTTCCTCTTTTGGGTTGAGCTGAACACTGGAGGAGGAACGGATGCTTTCTGTGGTTTAACACAATTTACTGGCTTGACTTTAAAGCCTTAAAATGGAATATATAATATATTTTTTTACTGTAGTGGCCTGGAGTGAAATAGAATTCGCCCCCATTTACGACAAGGCACGGAATGGGACTGAACGACAGACCCGTTTCATTGCACACAACAGCACATGTAACTCACTCATCCAATGCAAATGCAATGAGTGATCATCCTCAAACCCAAAACTCCTCCACCCTTCAATCGAAGTTTCACAATAATTCAAAATTAATTATTTATAGACACTTCAAAATGCCCATGATTCATGATCCATTTGCTGAAAATAACAACGCACTTTATGTATTAACCGTAGCTCAGATTCAAAATGTTTCCTCCACGAGGATATATGTTGGAAAACTTCTTTTAAATTCCCAGGCTTTTGAATTGATGAGCTATGAAGCAATCCGAAGGCGGATGTTGGAAATTGCATTTCTCTCAAATATACATTCATATTCAAACTAATGTATTCTGGAATTGACCAATGATTTCATCACTGACTGTATTTGTAATTTAACCCGGGATCATGGTGCCTGGCACGATAATGATAATCTTTTGAGTTAGTTATGCAGGTTTCAAATCATTCAGACTGCCGAGTACTGTAGGGAATTCTGAAAAGGCGGAGAATATTTCGTTTCATATTCAAGTGGTTAGAATTAATCATGTTGTAAAAGTAATTTCGTCCGGCCATAACCTCTTTATAAAGGCCAGTGTGGATGTGTGATTTAAACTAACGCAGGGGGTATGGCACATGTATTATGGTTGATTGGGTGGATTTGCTGCTTGGTTGGAGGTTTTGACAATTCCGTTGATGATAAAAAAAACGTGTGTGTGCTCTCACTAAGCGTTAAAAGTTAATAGCGCGAGGATGAGTGGCCTCCTAAAGAAAAAGATTCAGTGGGATGACTCATTTGGGCTCTTCGTCATCGACTACATTCCGTTTAACAAAACATCAGAATGGTTTATGACCCCACCAACTTTTAATTATTCATTGGTCTCATATTTGTAAAATCTTGCTATAGTTGAAGCTTGTCACTGGTTATGAGGACTAGCCGACTAGAAGAACCAATATCAACATCAACAAAACTTAAAACATCACATTCAATTGTCAGGAAACGATACTTGCTAAAGAAAGATCATGGTATGTTTTCTGCGCACATTGCAGTGCGTGCCGGGGTACTAGTTGATAGAAGTGGAAGGTCGGGGAGATTATTAAACTGAATGCAATAAGCAAATGTAATTCAACTAAAAAAACCCGTTAGCATTTGGATCTGCGTAGCTCAAGCATGCTTCGGACTATGAATTATTAAGCAAAGTACCCCAACTAATAAATGGTTTTGTTATACATGCCATGCATGTGAACACTCAAGTGCTGCTTTCAAAAGCACTAAATAAGTTCATGAAATTACGATGTGGAGGGACTGTCTATTAAGTGCATCAGGAACAAAAATGATTGTGAAGCGCTACTGTTCAACTTCGAGCTTATTATTAGTCAAGAGAAACCGAAGTAGCAAAATGTGCACTATTAAAGCAGAAATGAATTAGAAAGTTTGTAGCTACGATAGTCTTCAAAAGCAGTCCGTCAGAATTGGCAAACCGATTTACGTATCTACTTGAACTATTTGCAGTAAATGGCGAAACTGTGCAGAGTGGAATATTTTTTTATTCAGCATTTAAGTGAACCGCTTCGGATGGCCCTGGAACTTGCTTTTTTCTCATATAAAACGAAGCTTTACATATCGAAGTATACTGATCAATGTGTCATAAAACCTTATTATTTTAGGTCAATTGTGTTGAAGTTTAGACCAGCTTGGTTGCATTCGAGGAAGTTGCAAGTGCAGCCTGGTCTAGATGTGCAGCAAACATAAACTGATTTTGAAATTCCTTCAGATATTGAATTGATCGTTTCTCGTCCATGAATAATGAGTATACTTTTCGAATGTCTGGAAGATCAATCTGTAAAATAATTTTTAGGAATTATTCATTAAGTTAATTTAACCGAATATAGTGTAGAGTAGTATAAACCCCTACAGGGGATTACTCGTCACTCTAAATCGTACATACAATTTGAATAGAGGAAAAGCATTACAATTACAATCCAATAATAAACTAGGAAATTTACCTCGACGGCCTTGCGGCGTTTGGCAACTACTCCAGCGATAGTAATAAGCTGAATAGCGTAACGGAGAGAAGTTTCCGTAGCGATTCTGGTCAGAATTGTCATAGCATCGGTAGTAAGGTCACAATCTTCCTCCTCACAACGAATCTTCAAAATTTTCCGCATCTCAGATTCGTCATACTTAGTTGTCTTTACAATGATCATGCGGTCGAGCAGATCCATTGGAATTCCATGAGGAGATTGGTGCTTGGTTCCTCTAATGGTAGTAATTCCGCGATTAGTAGCCATAATAATCACGGGTGACAATTCATTTTCCAAAGCCCGGTTCAAATATGAAAAGCATTCAATATCTAGCATGTGAGCCTGCAAAAGGAAATGAACGTATTGTATTGTTCAGGTTGCTGCAAGTGGTGTAATCCTAAGTCTGCTGTACAAAGACAGCCTCAAGTTATGGCACAACAGAAAAAATGGTGGCACTTTTATAGTTAATTTGTATTAGTTCCATTATATAATAGTTTGTATCCTTTATCTTATCCTAACCTCATCAATGAAGAGAACACCTGGAGCGATTTCAGCTTTTCCTTCTTCCCGCCATTCTCCAACTTTGATGTTAATTTGATCACGGACTTCTTGTTTGATTTCCCCGGTGTCACCAGAGAAAAGAGCCAGAAACCCTTGAGTTCGGGAGTTGATTACATCAATTTCATGAAGTGTTACAGTATGAACTACTTCCTTCCGTTTTTGCAACTCGCCTTCAGGACACTGAACAAATCTGAGGGTGGGATTTCATAACATTAGGGTTCACACTTATACTTTCATAATGTCAAAAATTAGGCTGTTGCATATAAACAAGACATCGTGTTCAAACATTACCTAACTTGGGACCCTGTCGCATCATAGTCCCTCGCCCGGCTGAATGATCTACCCAGCTTGGTAATCTTGCCAGTGGCCTTGTCAATCGTTATGATGTCCCCGGCTTGAATCTACATTATTAATATTGACATTGTTAACTCATATATTCTGATGTAGATGCTTTCTACACTATAACTGTAACCATAATTGTTTATAAATCCAAATAAAAAATAATATAATGTTGGGATCATGTCTTTCCGTCATACCTTTTCCTTCATAATGCAATCAATCATTTTGACTCCCAGATCATAGACGGTTTCCATTTCCGTAGTTTTCAGTGTCAGTTTTCCAGACTTCTGTGCGGCCGGAGTGGCTGGTAGTTCGGTCATTACTTCTACTACTTCACCTTCAATCAATTCAGTCTCTTCCCTTTGAAAAGTGACGAAATTAAAGTGCTCAGAAATTTCAACAATAAAAATATTTACTTAAAAAAAGAAATCATACTTAATTCGAACCCCAATGGACTTTCGAATAGCCTGTGTAAGAGCCTCAGTTTTGCTCATTTCCAAAGAGAAGATCTCGGAAGCGGACATATTGGTGAATGGAGTGTCCGCTCCTAAGGCTCTTGACATGCCCATAGCAATAGCAGTCTTTCCTGTTCCTGGGCTCCCTGCAAGAAGCATAGCACGGCCTGCAATTTTTCCGTCCTTAATCATTTGCAATACAATTCCAGCTGCACGACGGGCTTTCTCTTGTCCAACCATTCCTTGCGAAACCTAGACATAATATGTAACATGTATTAACAAAAACATAGCAATCTCATTTGTTAAAATCATAAGAACATTTGCCGATGCGTCTGCGTGCAATTTTCAACTTACTTGTCTCGCCTCCAGTGAATCGTTCAATCCCAAGCCTCGAATATGAGAATGGGCCCCGATTCTCTCCAAATGTGTAATATCCCTCACCTCGGGTAGCGTTACTCCCATCTTCAAAAATTGATATATATATTTCAAAATCGTATCAACTAATACAAATGATACAAACACCAACGACTCCGGCTCCGGCCCGAAAGGTAACATGCATTATTCAGCCACCGGCCAAATATGGTTCACCCACTATTCCACCTTCCTTTATCTTAATTGCTGGGATAATGTACATAAAGAATAATACTCACCGACGCCATGATGGTTGTGTTAAATCAATGAATACTCAAAAGTCACAGGTATCGTTCAAAAATCAAAAGGAGGAATGACGGAGAAGAGGGGCAGTTGACTACGTGCGTTCCAGGCGACCGACGGACGACGAATAACCCACGCGCCGCTCTGCACTCAAACCCATAGAATCCCGCCTTTCGCTCAACTCAATGCAAACCGTCCCAAATCCTTCTGGAATTTTCGAACCTTTCGGAGATGGCAAATCGGATTGTTTTGATAAATCACACTGTTGCGTTGCGTTGGTGAGAGTGATTACTTGCTTGGAATTAAAAAAAATATGACTGGATGAAATTATTAAATATAAATTTACGAGCAATTTAAACAAATGAACTCATGAGTGTTTTGTTTCGGTAAAGTGTTTTTGGAAATTCAAACCGGAGCGGAGTTAAAATGGTCATTGTAATTAATTCATCGCACTGCATTTTTGCCTTAAACCTGGCCATTAAGTCAGGATCTACGCTTGTGTACTAGAAAGGAAGTAGTCTAGTCATGCCAATCATGGATTTATATTTTGTTCCTTGCAAAAATTCGAATTCATTACCGAATCACCTGTCTGTAACTGTCAGATATTCATCCTTTTCACGCTACAAAGGATGCTCAAATCCACCCATAATGATTTCTCATTTTAAATTCACACTTTGAATGTAATTGGATTCGCATTGCCATGCTGGATTTGCATGGAAAGATTTCAATTATGAGCAGTCACGATGCAGATTCAGCGCAAAAATGACACATTTATCAGCACATCAGTGTGTTAATTGCATCGTGGATTCGGACTCGGACTGCTAACAGAATTTCCCAGTTTTAATAATTATTTTTACTTTCAAGTGAATGGTGTTCATCTTCGTAGATAAAATTATACGAATCTATCATACCCTCTTCTGAATCTTCTCCTTCTCGCACTCAAGCTACCTATATATATATTATGGCTACCAGTACCAGCATTGACGATATAATGGGAAAATTTATGTTTTACTACATAATTTCTCTGCTGTGCATTGTGAGTTAAAAAATTCTATATTAAACGCTAATGATAAATTGAATGTTTTGTTGGGTATAATATTACAGGCTGTAATGTTAAGTGTGTGGAATCTTTATCTGAGAAGAAAGAAAGCAGCACATTCTGTTCCACCAATAATCGACGTACCACTTGATCACATGGAAATGCAGGAGAAGCTATAACTACATTAATCAGGGTGACATTCAATATGAAGTCAACGAGGCATCCAAAGAAATCTAAACAAACAAATCAAATGTTGAATAAACAACTTCGAAAGACTGTCGGTGTTGCAATGCTCAGTAAATTTATTTGACATAATCATAATTCCAATTATCCATAGCCAGAGCACAAGCATTTTGTTCACCGAGACGGAAGTCAAGGAAACTTGTGGCATTGAGTGATTCCAAGACAACGACTGTAACAGCACACATTGCCTAACTTTTTCAAGAAACAATCTTCATCCGTAACGCAATCCCCGATCACTTCTTCTCCAACACCACAATGACCTGCAATTCCACGTGTCACTTCTAGTCCAGGTGGACTGAATGGACAAGCTCGGAATCTGTAAGGGCTCCCTGAAAATTTATATTCCAGAGAAAGTTAAATTTGACTCACAATGGATTTTCTTTTAGCATTGGCTTACCTCCGCCACCATTAGCGCATTCCCCGCAATCGGACGATATTTGTTGAGTATGAAGGAGAATCAACAAAGTTGTAAGCACCGGAATCAAGACACGCATATTGGAATGTTTTTATAACAAAAATGTCAGGTGTTCGAAAGAAACTAGTTCAAATGGAACTAAATCATGAGATTTTTCGTCAGAAGTAGACTTTCGAAAGCAATTAATTTCATTAGCTTGACGTCATAACTTTGCTTCATATTTGTGTTCATGTACGTGGTTCACTAGTTTGTTTTGAATATTTTTATGTCTTGCTTCAGCTTGCTTTGTGCATGTGCGGTGCAAACCTCAGTCAGAGGAAAGTGTCACTTAGGAATATTTTACAGTACGTGTATGATGAGTCATTTGTTTTATAAACCTTTTCTTTCAATCAAATGCGAATGACTTGACATGGACTAACGATATTCTGCTCAGTTATTGTTGTTTAGTACATACCTAGTGTTTAACTGATGAGCTGTGAGCTGGGGTTCCTTTGCAAACTGTCCAATGTTTTTTTGCGTCTAAGTTAAAGTTTGATATATTAGATGATGAATTAAGTATAGCGCTGCAATTTATAATCGATAGTTTGCATAATCTCATCAAAACTTGTTAGCCTTTAGCCACTGCACAGTTTCATCAATTTCGGTTTTGCTTTCAGTGTTTCAGCTTAAGCGAAAGGAGTTAATAGAAAACGCCAACAAGGAACAAACAAATTCTACAAAACCATCAATCGCACCGGCACATATATTTTTTAGTAGTATAACACGGACAATTTGTATAAAATTCTCTATAGTCCTACAGAATGCTTTTACAAATTACAATTATGGTAACGTGTTATTTACATGCTTCCGCATAATACCTTTAGAATCTGCCATTCAGTCAACAAATTCTACTCTGAAAGTGCTTTCAAGAGATAAATTCGAATACACACACATTATCAAGTTTTTACTATTTGTGACGACGCCCAGCTTGGATTGGCGCTCCCGAATCCAACGGCATAGGGTTAACACATTGAGCACCTTTGCAGAAATCAAAACAGCAAATTTGTTGTCCAGGGCAATCCTTGTCTTGTTTGCAGGCTGGTCTCATTGAGCTAGGGCACAGCGCATTGTCATTCATTTTCATTGTGGCTGGAGGACATTGTCCGCTATTTTTGGCTGGAAAACAAAAACAATTTTGTAAATATTTGGGAATAGATTATTATTTTGTGTGTACTTACTTCTCAAATCGCAAGTCTTCTTGAAACATTTAGCAATCCGGTTAGGTCTTGGACAAACACACATGCGGCAGTCGTCATATACGACCAGACTGTCTTGCGTGCACCAAACTAGAAAAATAAGTGACCACAACTCTTAAAATAAGAAAGAAAATGGTTTCTGTGAACTAAGTAACGAAGAATTGTCACCTTTGTTGTTTCTTTGTTCAATCAACTGGACATTTCTTTGAGCAGCTGGCCGGTAGGCAGGTTGATTTGCAAGGGCAACGGAAATGGCACAAATGTAAAAGGAGATCAAGGGAGTATATAACATTTTAACTACAATTCTGAGATATCCTCACAAACCGTTCCAGATTACAGTCTGTCTGGAAATTGAGCTAAATAAGCAGACTAATTCTACAATTCCAAGGTCCAACTTTCATTTTATGCTTCAGACAATGGCTCATAATTCCATGTATTTGATTGCTCTCGCCTTTCTTTCTTTTGAGTCATAAGCTATACTTGCATTGACATTGTAGCGGCGAAATAATTAATCACTGACCAGTCTAATACACGTTAGTGTGCTAATACTAAACACACTAACATTTTTCTCCAGCCGGCTTATAGTCAGAACATAATTACTTCTTCACTAGCCATTAAGAGAATATAAATATATAACACGCATTGTATTTTTGCGGAATATACTTCGGATGGATTAGCATTCGCATATATATTAAGGAATTCTGATAATACAAACATGAAATGAGAAAGAAGAAATGACACATATGTTAAAGACGTTCATCCGATAAGTACGTACATTTTAAGCTCAGATAATCTTAGTTAGCTATACCCCAGTCAGTTTTGCTGTGCTCTTATCTTGGAGACAAGTTTAATAATTGGTTTTGTGCAGCTTAGGCCACGGACGACGGTTCTTACGTAAAAAATTCATCACTCCAGATGTCCCCAAATTTTTCTGATTGATTGCTCTTATAGATGAGATTGTAGAGCGGCCAGCAAAACATAAGCACAGATTAACAATCTAATATCCATTGTTTCCTGGTTTAAATTATTTACTCATTGGATGAGTAAATATTTCCATACCCAACAATTCATGTGCACGCCGACAAATTGTCAAGGCTGGCTATCTCAGCGCATTTAGATCCACTCCGATCCAAGACATCAGACAATTGAATCAACAATTTATAAAAATTTTCACGTCTCAAAAGCAAAAGAGCAGAGATTTGCAAACACGCATCAAGCTGTGCTAAGCTTAAATAATTTTCTTCAACTCCAACGCTTCTTAACCATCGCGTGAACGTTGCACATAAAAAACTTTTGCTCTTGTGACTAAGTATTGATTAACTCTTTGAGCATAAATACAGCCTGGCCAATTTTTTGTGTATGTCCCCGACAATTTATTTGTGAGCTATTTCAAGTGTCAACTTTCCGCCCTATCATCATCAATAGTGCTTTCCTACCCTCGCCCACAATTGATCCAAAAAAACCTTCGGTAACGTAACAACACTCAGACTCAGATTTAAATAATAGTCATTCGGTTTTTGAGAGCTTTACAGAATCTGTTGACGTCTTTGCGTCTTTTATTGTGTAAAATCCAAATTTCTCGCAAAAGGCCTATAGTTTGCCTCAATACTGTGCTCGTTTCTGTTGCATTTCTGTAGAATTGACTGTTTCAGGTTCAGGTACCAGTTCACCTTCAACTTAATAGACGTGAATCCGGTTATTTATTGTGAACACAAAGCATTGCAATGAGACAACATGAATTGAGGTAGCCATGGCGAATTCGGGAATTCAGAATACAAACTGAAGCGATTTTTATAGTTTTCAACACCTCGATTCTCAAGAGAAAAATATTGACAACAATTGTCTTATTTAAGCCCTGAATCTGAATAATGGAGAAATTTGCTGTCGGATTCCTTGGGTTTGTTATTCTTACGTTACTGTGTTTGATTGCCGGAGCTGTTCAAAACGGTCAGTAAATGTTTTTAAAAAACACAACTTTCTCTTCAATTGTTGAACTTATTTTCCAGATTACAAAAACTTCAGCAGCAATGGACCAGTGCGGTTTCGGCCATTTAACACATCGAATTCCTTGAATCCCGCCAAAGTTATTCAAACTTACCGTTGTTCTACCCCTGGATCCTTCGTACCTGCACCAGACGGATGCAATCGCTGTTATTGTAACATTAATGGCCAATTAACGGAAAAGTGCTCAAGGGCATATTGTCCTCCTGGATTCCCTTCAGGTCCAAGAAGATCGCCACAACTGTGAAGTTAACCAACTTGAATGCCGGTCGCCTCATCGGCAAAGATCATTTGCTAAATGCAGTTACGCTGCCAAGTGTGTTTGCTTAAACTATTCACTACAACATCTACAACATATTCGAATAATGGAATGTGGAATGTTTAAGTGCAGTATTTAGGATTACTGCAAGTTTACAGTAAAATTAGTTGACAATGATTTGTTTGCAATAAATCAAACATCCCACCCACAAACTGGGTAATAAGTCGATATTAGCAATTCATCAGTCACGTTCACAGCCAACCCTGTCTGGTGAATTAATTCCAAGTAATGTTCCTCAGCATCAGTAAAAGACAGCCAAGCAACTCAGGGCACGCTTTTAGTATTCAAATGAATTTCCCTTCTCTTCCACAATGTAATTTGTATGGAGACCTTGAACTGGATGACAATGTGTTTAAGTATAGTCTCTTCCCTTGCTTCTGATTTGCAAATTTCAGCTTGAAGAGTCATGTCACGCTAGTGGATTTTGTTTGTGTGCTAGACTTAATTTATGTAATGATTATTGCTTTTTAACATTTTCACACATTCGCATGCACATACATTGCAAGTTGTTTAGAGATGTGAAACGCAGAATCCACATGTCAAAATGTTCAGGATTCCGTGAATCACCTAATACGACAGCTAAAACTGAATTTATTAGTTAGAAATTGGGAAATATTTTGGTTAATGGCTAGTGACACGCAGAAAGGCAGTCCACGTTAGGCCCACAAATCCCATAAATGAACATCAAATTGAACTGCTTTTATTTATTCTTGAAAAGTGTGATTTCATTCCCCGCTATCCTCGCATCGCATCCTGTGTCTGTTGTTCCAGCGCATATGTTAAGCTAAGTTCAATTTTGTGCGACTTGACGAACTTTTTTGTTTAGTTCAACACAATGGGGACTCAATTGTAATGAAGCCCGCTGATTGCATCGTATATTTTTCTCCAAGTTTGCTCTCTGGTGCTATGTGAATAAAGTAGGAATAACAATGGATAAAAAAGCAAATGTATTAAACCCAATGCCAATGCATACCATAAATTGATGACGCATTTGATATGCAAGTTTTCAATTTAATATCCCCTGGAGGTTGGTGTATACAGCCATTCAACAATATTTACGTCAACATTGTCAACTCAAAGCTCGTAACTAGCAAAAGGTTAAAATTAAGTAACGCAGGCACTCATGCGGTTTCAACTCACCACAAATTGAATTAATTCCAAGGATGGTTTTTGAATGAGGAATTTAAACTGGCATCAACTTAAACACAATTAATGCCCCTAGTCAAGAGATATTTTGAGAAGCAACTAAGAAACTAAGATTCAAATTCACACGATGTTGCAAAACAGATGATTCAGTATCATGGAAGCCGGAATATGCAAGTGCTTTTAAATGGTGACCATGATAAATGTTAATTAGTCGCAACCTAATTAGAAATAAGCTATCACTGACTAGTGTCTGAACAACAGAAAACTTGAGAAGGAGACGCATGACTTCCTAACATGTTTCTACAATCCAATTTAGAACAAATAATTTTGCGTGATGTTTATGGAACTTTCCAACCCAAGAATGCTCATTGCGGTGGAGTTTGGAATTCCCTTTGTTAATTAGTTGACACACCCGCCCTCATCCAACTTACTGTGGATTTCTAAAATCTATTCTCATGGAGAAAAGGTAGAATTTTTGCCCAAGGGAATTGAATGAACCACATCCAACCACCACTACATGTTGTGATATGGTCATTTCTGTGTGCACATTGCAGAACGCTGGATCACAAAGGCAGTCGAGAATATAATGTACTCAACTGAATGACAAAAACTTCATTACTTCTCCACAACTCGACCAGTCACATCACACTTTTTTTGGTCACAACTTTTGAATATTATTCTCAACATGAGTGGAAGAATTTTGTTAATTTGTGCGTGTGTGCTGGCAGTGACATTAGCAGTGGATGTATCCTCTAGGCCAAGTAACTAAACTTTTGTTTAATTTTTAAACACAATTTATTTAACTTGATGTAATAACGAGCATAAATGTGTGCCCATAGTTTTAGACTTGAGCTCCTAATATTTATCTAAATTATTTTGAAAATAAATGCTCTACGATGCACTGTAATTTTGTATTGTGAGGGTTGTGTTCGTCATGATCTTACGTAATTATTTAGTGCCTTAAGCTGCAAGTTTGATAATTGAAATTACAGAACCCTGTACTGCGGGAACAACTTATAAGAAGGACTGCAACACTTGCACCTGTGCTGCTGATGGTAAAGACAAGTGTGGACAAGTTGATTGCTCTAGAGCCGCCACAACGGCAAAACGTAAAGCCTCAGCTACTACAATTTTTTTTGTGGATATTTAAAAATATTCAATTCTAAATTTTGATTCTCTAGCATCCAGCAACGGTAATCGACCCGGCGATTGCCCGACCTTAGTAACCCCTGCCCCGGGAAGTGATGTGTGCTCAAAGCGATCTACTGAGGATGTCTGTAAAAAGGATTCAGATTGTGGACAAGCCAAAAAGTGCTGTATTGACGGATGCAATAGAAAACTCTGCCGAAATGCTATCTACCGCTACACACGCTAGACGCATTCCGCTTGATTTGCAGCTAAAGATAAACTGTCATTAAAATATTACTTGTGTTTGGATAATTTGATAAATTAAACAGAACATATACTTGACGCAGCAAATCTTTCTCTTTTTTGAAATTTGTATCCGTTACAACAAAATACAAACATTTATTTAAACAAAATGTTAACAATTTTGACACCCGTTTTGGCAGAATTTACTATTTCTGTGTTTAACGTCAGATTAAACAAGTACCTGGATCCTATTATACTATATGTTCAACAAATTCATAGAATTCCGCATTGAGCTATGAGCTAAAGCCGAAGCAAAGGCACCAAGCAAAGCTAATTTCCATATTAAATGTCACATTGTAACTCAGATTCCAAGTACTGTACAAAATTAACTTTCATTCGCAAACATAAACCTTAATTTCTAATTACTCTTTCTCTGGATCCGTGTTACTCCTTCTGAATACTTGTGGAGATGAGGCTGAATCATTGCTTCCTTGCCTCGCCGAAGGTGCAGACGGAGATCGAACATGCATACGTCGTCGAGTGCGTTTATGCGGTTTTTCAAATACCTCTTCACCGTCATCACTATCGTCACTTCTTTCGAGGAACTTCTCCACCTGAAATCCAGCTTATGTACATAATGTCCAAGGCTACCTACCACATTCTAAAGCACTAGTAAAGCACATTAAAATCGGATTGGATTATACCTTGGTCAGTCTTTGCTTGAACCGTTGCTGAGCACCCGTGTATTCCCCCAGTAAGCGTGCAAACCGTGTTTGCAAAATGTCTAGACTAGTTTCTAAAACAGAAAACGAAAGAAAAAAGACATGAAGATTAGCCTTGATCTAATTGAATAAGCATTTTGATGCATAAACCACCTAGTTTTTCCACTTTCTGGTCAGTGGTATATTTGGCTTTCATTTCCCTCTCCAGAGCTTCTTCATCGATCAGATTGTCCTTCTGCAAAAGCTGTTTCCCTCTTTCCATTAGGTTTTCTCTGGCCTCTGGATATTCCTGTATAATACAGGTTAAAGGGAATTTGGCCTAAGTAAGGGTTGTTTAATGGAAAATGTACCTGCAATGCATCCCACAAGTCATCTTTTGACAAACAAAACAAATCCGAATACCCCAAACTTCGAACATTTGCCGTTCTCCTGTTCCCCGTTTTATTTCCAGCTATGTTAAGTATGCTGACCTGTGGATAGCATTAATGTTTGTGTAGCATATAGTTCAAAATTCTACCCAGCAATCTCAAAAGGCATAATTTAATTTACCTCCCCGAATACACTCCCACCTCCCAGCGTTACGAAGACTGTCTTTCCATCATCACCAACAACACTGACTTTTCCACGTTTGACAATATACATTTCACGCCCAACATCACCTTTCCGACAAATATAATCCCCCGGACTAAATACCTATTGAAAGATAATTGAAGTGACTCAGCAATAAAATAATACTAGACATATTAAATGTTTAATAAAACCTGAAGTTTTAATTTTAGCACTAATTCAGAGAGGAGACCAGCCTCACAGTCCTGAAATACCCGCACTTGTTTCAGTGTGTCCAGGTGCACATGAATTGCAATTTCAGCTTTCAGTTTATCAGGAAGCACACCAAGCACCTTAACAAATAACAAAATCACATTTTCTGTCACGTTCAATTCAATTCGTTAAAATCACTTTATTCACTTACCCTGTTTTCATCTAGTGACTGTTTCTCGCTGCGTAGATAGTCAAACCACTTAATGACTCGTTTCTCCAAATCTTTTGACACTTTTCGAAACTCCATGTACTGCTTAATTGAATCCATTTTTTCCTGGAATTCTGCACGTGATGCATTCATATGTGTTATCATACTACCAATATTACCAACAATGGTTGCAAATATCAGAACACCAACTAGGAAATCTGCCATCACAAACACATATTCCATATCCTTCTCAGGTTGTGGAGTTTCTCCAATAGTTGTGAGGGTCAATGTTGACCAGTAAAAACTGAGAATTTGTAAAGAATATTAGAAATTTAGATGAAAATGAGCAACGGAGTCTGTACCTGTAGATGTATTGATGAGCAAGAGACCCCTCCGAAATATTTTTGTATACCCATCCATCCGTTCCAAATCCAATGGCGTAGCTGATCCCAAAATACAGACAGGCATTCCAATGAATAATTATGAGAATGTACAGGATAACACGACTGATTCTAAAAGCATTTGGAAAGTTGGTTCTGGACTCCGTTTTTTGGAAGAATTCATTCATGCGATAAAAGCGAAAAAGTCTGTTTAGTCGCCAAATGACTGGACATGGAACTTGAACGTGGCACTTTTCAGGGAAGACAAAATACACAAAATCCGTTGGCAATAAACTGATGATATCCAGTTTAAAGTATATAGATCGCATATAATTCATTCGGAGTTTCGCCAAATCTTTCACCATCATACCGTCCTCCAAGTACCCTAAATAGAACACCAAATTATTTCACGCATTGCTCCTTTAGAAACATTCGTCTCTGTGTTTTACCTTGATGAGCATGCACGAGAGAATCTAACAAATATATGAAGTCCGCCCCGTAATCCAACAAAAGCCACGTGTTTGGAATCAAATTCTGCATATCCCAAAATGTAGCACGTCCAACAACAAATATGAGATTGTAAAGAACTGTGACGGTAACAACTCCAGTCCACTAGATTTTCAATAGAGGAAATGTCAATAGGTCAGATTGATTGGATCTCAATTTCATTACAATGTAATTTTACTCTGTAGTGGCATGGCCTGGATGCATCAATTGCAAGTTTTTGTTTGAGTGCTGCTTTTCTTTTGTCCCACTTTGTGCGATCAGGTCTGCTCCCTGATCGTTGGCTTTCTCCTTCACTTCCACTAGCATTCCAGCCGGGTGCAAATTTCTCAAGGAAGGAATCTGGGCGCTCTGGCTGTTTTGGAGCTGTTTTATTATTTGCCCATTGACGCAATGTCTAAAAAAAAGTTATGTTACATTTTTGTATAAGATTCTCACATTCAAGACTACCATTAAAATTTAAAATATTACTTGAAATGTATTTGCTATCCTACGAAATCTTGAAAGATTAGGTGGCGGTCCTTTAGGAAATTCTGGAGAGGGAATATCTCTCAAGTCCGACATATTGTCCAGCCGTACAATTTCAGAGCATGCATCTTCCATGAGGGAAGGGTGAGAGCTCTGGGAATACAAACTTTTTCCATCCTGGCCACTATTTTCTTGATTTTGAGTACTATTAATTCCAGGTGTGGAACAACGTCTCAGCTTCTCTTGGTAAACATTTGCCAAGGACGGGGCTATCAAACTCACTACCGTCACTGCCTCATCCTTGTCTACAGTTGGCAATTGGAATGTTTCCTGGATCTGAATCCCATCAGATTGCCCACTTTGTTTTCTCTTTTCCTCTTGCTGCTTCAACAATGATGACTCATCAAAAGAGAGTCGAGGACGACTTCTTGGAGAAATATTTGTTCCACTCGTGAGGGACGACATGGAGGGAAGGCGATTTGGGGCCAGATGACCATCAATCACTGGAACTTCTAATGTTAATGAGTTATTATTCATTTTGTAAAATGATTGTTAAATTCTCGTAAATAAATATCCTCTACTACTACAAATTGACTTTTCCTATCAAAATTGTGGCTACAACTTTTCTCTTAGAAGAAATCATTCCTGATCTTCTAACAGTTTATCCGTGACTGATTTTTTTGAGGAAAGAACCACCGGGAAAGACAATAGATTGACTTGTGTAATACTAAAAGAAAATTGTCTCCACAGCGAGAAAAGGGGGGGGGAGAGGAGGAAATGAACTTTCCTTGAAAGATTGCGAGACATCGGCAAATCGAAATCGGTTATTATAAGCAGCAAGATGAAAGTAAGTCGTCATGTAATTTGAGAAATGGGACTTACGTTATGCATGCGAACATGCGAGCCAACATACATTCCCCTAAGCCGGAATTGATGCGCGGAGCCAAAATTTTCCTGAACCGAGAAATTAATTGCACTATTAGATGTGCAGAATCCATCCATTTCCCCTCAATGACATCACCCGTTTTTGCTTGACTACATTTCTTCTTTTGGGCTGCAAATCCATGTTTCGTACAAACAATAATGGCACGTTGTTTTTATTTATGTTCCTTCTGACATGCCTTGGGAATTCAAACACGCCCAAAGGACAAATGCTAATGAGTTCTCAACTGCTTGCTTGAGTTGATTAGTACTTATTACAAAGGCAAATCAGATAAATCTCAAAGAAAAAGAAAATTTGACAAAAATTGCACGTTCCTAGTTGTCAATTGGTTGTGTACTTCGCTCTATTGTCTTCAAAGTTATGAGGATGAAGGTAAAATGAGGTAAATAAATGGGCATTGATTTTGACCGGCAAATGGCAATCCCTTCCTCCCCTTTCCGGGTCAGTGTTGTTTTCTCTTTACCTTCATACACTATATACTGGTCAAGATTACATTTTATTCTGTGGAATACTAAAATGTGTACATAGATTGAAGTGTGTGTCAGGCACTACGCCCTCATCAATCAAAAAACTGGAATCGATCCTGCAAATAATCAATTTAGTCAAGAAAAGCTGACTTTCTCCACTATAGACAAGTTATTTGTTAACGAGATCGATTTATTCATTGAACTTAATTGCCTGTCTTTGGTGTGCTTGACTCACTTGCGTGCCTATTTAGTTCGGTCCTCGCCCTGTACTTAAATCATGCCTTATAAACCCAACTAGCCTAATTTACGTGCTATAACGACTCGTGTGACTCTGTTGCTTAATACAAAGGAATATACCATGAAATTTTAATGAATTATTAGTTTGAGTAGTACCCGCGGCGTAAGTCGTCATTGTAAATGTCATGCTTGCACACGCGCTTGGAAAAATTAAGTTTGTTGTAAACTGAGAGTAGTAAGAAATCACCTGCTTAACTTAATTATGTACTAAGTGTGGGTGAATCATATATTCCTGGGATTCTCAGTAACTAGAGACTATGCTGAACACATAATTTCACTAGATTTGCTGTATAAATCTTCAATTGATAGATATTATTGCACTACTTGTCATGATTGCTATTTATATTTGAAAATGAAGTGATATTCATCTTGAACATCGTAAAGAAAGTAGATATTTTAGGTTTTGACAGAAATCAGTAAAATGCGTCGTTGAAGTAATTGGAGTATTTTGCCGGTTGCACTCCTTTTTCTTCTCGTTGATGTGTGTGGGATCCAACAAACATTATTAGCTTCTACTGTGGTTTGATACTGCCCTTGGGGAAATGGAGTATGGACCAAGATGGGGTACGTGCAAATTGTTAGTTAATTCGAAGTCTTTGTATGCTATCTACTCAGGGGATTGAGAAGCAAAAACTTACATGTAGAACACCCACAAGGCACACTTGACATACAAATATTTACAAAACCATACAAATCTTAAATAAATATTTACATTCAATAATTGGTAATTTCTGGCGCAGGCTTGGTTCTTGGCTTCAAGCCATGACGTTTTATTCATTACAAATAAGAGGTAATTAATGCTACTGTAGAACTATTACCAGATACCAATATAAGACCAAATAATACTGTGCGGCACGGTAATTTCGGAAGCAAGAAGCTCAACTTTTCTTGACATCGCACATTTAAAGTGGTCTCATTTATTATTCTGACCACAAAAGATTTCATAGGATCTAATCCCAGTTGAGTTTAACTTTACGATCAGTAGGTACATAAAATTGGAACGCCAGTCCAGCTCTCTCGGGTAACCCTGTTGTTAATTGCATTGCTGGAACAATGCTTGGAATACAGGTTTTACATTTCTGACCCAAATCCATGGTTTCTTCGTCACTTCACATCTTGTCAAAAGTGATTAAAACAGATCTCGTATAATTTAATCAATTTGAGTGGATTGCATCAACCGCTGTTTCCTTGCTCTAATATCATGAATTCTTGAAGCGGATTGGGCCAATTTGTCGTTGTTTTTTGTTGTATATTTGGCAATCGGGTTTGAAACACGGGTTTGCTTTTCTTAAAAGACTATTTCCTTTGTTTCATTTCATCATGATTGATACCTTAAGTTTAATTTTTATAATTTATTAAAGTAGAAATATTGCAATTTGACTTGATTCAAATGCGATTCTGTCTAATGATTCACTCTCGTTTGCCCGTCTTTGCTCAATAAACAAGTCACACTCCAATGTTATAACAGGACCAATAATTATATACGACAGAAATAGGGATTATTAATAAGGTGAGATTCATCAGCAGCAGCACTAGCACTCCACGCGATTTGCACAAGCAACGACATTTACGGATTAACCGCAATTCATTAGGTGATTATGTAAGCTGCTGTTCAAGTCCACTCAAGTTGATTAGTTACCAGAGATGTGGTTTAATTACTTTTGACAAGAAGCTTTTCGATAAATTAAAACCTATTCCGCAGATGATGAGATTGGAGCTAGAAATGCGAAAGAGATCTTAAAGATTTGGGTCAGAGGCGTAAAAGTTGGCTTGCAAGCATTGTTCTAGTAATTAAATTAAAACCGGAGTGTCTGGACTGTAGTACGAACGCACGGCACGCGCTCCTCGTAAAACCGTAGAATCGGTTCTATACATCATTGGATTCCTTCAAATCCGTCCTGGGCCGAATGCAAATTGACAGAAGTTTATTTATGTTTAATGGCATTTCACCACCAGGGAGTCATTCCGTTTAATGCGTGCCCTACTTTGGATACTTTCTAAATTTGATTAAAAAGCCAAGTGAAGAGATATTAAATATTAATAAAAATTTCAGAAGTGTTCGAAACTCCAAAATTAATTCAATGAAACTTGCTTTTTTATGAATTCTAGTGAATGCGCAAGTATGATTGTGAATAAAATTTTGCAGAAAAATAATGATAAATAACAAGAATTCACACAACACAAGAACAATCTGCTCGCTTTACTAGGTGTCACCAACAGTCTTAAATTAAACCTTTTCGATTTTTTAGACAATGTTACATACAACATCTAGCGTAATGATAATACAGTTCGAACAACTTTGGTATATCCCAAACCAACATTCTCTTAAGTAGTACAGCACCAGATGACAAAAGCTGATTGTATCGCAAATTAATACACACAATGCTCTTCTGCTATACAAAATAGTTAGATCAGCGTATCAGGATATCAACAGTACAAGTATAAATATGCAAAAAACACACAGCTGTAATTCCAGATCAGTTTGAGAGTTTTTACATGAACAGCATGAAGAACAGGGCAATGCCCATGACGCTTGCAAGATAAGCTTTCATCATCTCAGCATCTTTGGCGCTGTAATTCTGTTGAAAAAAAATTAGGATCAGCTGCATGTATAATAAATTGTACGGCAGCATCGGAAAATGAATTGCGGAAATTATATATCCAGAAATTTCATCAAAGGTGAGTGTTCTGGAAATTGCAATCCCAAACTAAAAAATTGGTTACCTTCAAAGGCTTTCGTGTACTGAGTTTTAATGCAGTCGGAACATTTGGTGGAAGGCGTGGTGGTATGGCAGGAGCAAATTTGCGATCTTGTTGGGCTTTGACAGCTCTCCAAACATTTTCCGCCTCAGAAAAACGTCTTCCCTTTTTAGTGCTAATTTGTTGGACCCGAGTTTTTGGATTGGTCTTTGGGGTGAGCGGTGGCCTTGGTGTGATAGATTTATCAGTCTGAGATGTTGGTTTGCTTCTACCACCGTTATTCCTAGCTGATCTTGTTTTAATAGAGTGACTTTTCTGGGGTGAGACAGTGTTTTTAATCCCGTCGGTGTGCTTAGAAGGAGGTGGTTTCGCTAATGCTTTGGTTTCATCCACGACTGCTAAGGCAGTATTGTACGGTTTAGAAGCATCGCCTTCGTACTCAGTAACCACAATGAGCGGGATCACAAATCCATTGTCATTTCCATCAGTCATTTGTTCTTCGAATCTTTTTGGTTTGCTCAGAAAATACCGTTGTCGATTCGAAGCGGTGTTTCGATAAGGATGTTGATTGTACATGCAAGGCGTATGGGCAGCCCTGACCTCAGCTGTGGTATTGCGTCCACACATCCCTAAAAAGCAGCGGTAAACTAACCAAAAAATTAATATTGTCAGAGTTGCTTCAAACTTTCTTGGTGGGCTTAAATGAGTGCATGCAGGTTCTACTGACTTACTATGCAATCACTCTAAATTATCTTGAATTTCACGCATAAAGTGTCCCTGTCTAAGATTTTTAGTTTTTTTTTTGCTATTTTCTAAAATAAATAATTTAATCTTTATACAGACCCGTGAGCAAGACAGCCAAGATGAAGGTGAAGATTTGCCTGGAGTATGTGTTGCGGCGGAGACGATTGCGATTGTTGGGAGGCATTGTTTCACAATTGCAATAGCGCAAATAACTAACACACTTGTGAGTCCTGGATAAAGCTAAAGCAGAAGAGCAAATGGAACGGAGAAAGTGATAGGGATTGCATACAAGGATGCTGATTTTATAGTCCAAGCTCCGGCGATCTCATTGGACAAAATCTGAACACGTCGGGTTGATTCAGATTCTATCCCATCACCTACCTGCTACTTACTGTTTTATTATTGCATCTTGCTTTTCCCCTCTTGCTTAGATTCTCCTGCTGTCACCGAACTTTCTCCTGCCTCCTGTAATTGTTAGGATTTGCGTCATTCCTTTTCCGTATTTAGTTACTATTCAAACAGAAGGAATTGGAAAACACGCCATGAAAAATCATTCGCCAAAATCTGCATGCTACGTAAACTCCAATTGCTCAATTCAAGAATGTTTTCTACCACTATATAGATTGAGTATGTGTATGAAAAAGCCTGAATTCTGAATTTAGAAGATGAAAAATATGGACGAAATCTTGAATTTAGAAGATGAAAAATTTGAGCGAACTAGTAACATTTATTCTGGGGATAATACTGATATTCACACAGCAACTGATATTCACACAGCACATTATATTAATACAACTGATATTCACACAGCACATTATATTAATACATACACAGTACATTATAATTAATACATACACAGTACATTATAATTAATACATACACAGTACATTATAATTAA